>DWCF01004050.1:0-17623 GCA_018230265.1 Delias oraia
CCCGCCTGCCAAGCGTGGTGATTAAGGCAAATAACCCCCCTATGACCAAGCGTCTTTAGGGGAGGCCTATGTCCAGCCGTGGACTAGAATGGGCTGATGATGATGATGATATATAATATATAAACAAATTAAAATTTAAAATTAAACTATCACAGCCTCCTTATATATGAACAAACTGTTTAAATATTCCATACTTTGGTTTTTAAATGGTTCTATGTGAAATTAAAATCTTTCATTTTGAAATAAACCTTATAATTCTAGAATAGGTCAAACCCTATAGACGCCTTCTTTTATTAAATAATAATAGTTTTAAAATGTTAAAGAGAATATTTAACCATTTTATTTGACGCTCAAAAATATCAGTACTGTTTCATGAGGATATCAAAACCAATCGAGTTATAAGTCGGCAACGTAATCAAAGCACGGGTCATGGCATGATTGTCCATGAGTCGTAATGAGATACCATCACCATGTATGGTAAATACTCTATACTTTGCCCCGCTGTCAGCTATGTGAAAAAATAATCAATAAATTCTTGTAAGCTGTAATAATATATTAAACTTATATTTCTACATTTGTTTCGCTACTAATTTTGTTTAGATTTAGTAGATTCAGCCTTCTTACCAACCGTAATATATGCTATTCGCACCGGATATAAAAAAGGTAACACGTTCTAGCTCTATAACTGAAAGTGCAGATGGGATAGAATAATTTAGTCTATGCCTTAAAAGAAGCACTTCCTTTCATCACACTTAAGGCGTATAAGTTGTACACTCACTTAACTTTGAGTGCTAATAGTCTTCGTAAACTGATCGACGTTAAATTGATATTTGATGTTTTTTTAATGGTTTATATGTTTTTGGTACAATTTCCGTTTACATTTCTCCATTTAGTTTTGTATATTGAAATCAGTTAAACATTTTTCATAATTATTTACTTTTACATGGTAAAAGATAAATTTTCGTTGCCAGATTTTATGGGACAACAAAACTTGACCAATATTTCTGTTTTTAAACGTATTATGTTATATGTATTGTACTAGAAATAAAATTCCGGTGAGTTTCGTAATTAAAATACTTTTATACAGTTAAAATTTTAATATTAGTTAAGCATCAACCATCTGGAAGCTTCCAAACAATAAAGCCTCAGATAACTCTGACCGCAAAACAAATTGTTTTCGCTCGCGACAAAAGCAAAGTTGGCTGAAGTGATATTAACCCTACCATTCTCACTTCGGTATAGGTAAGTTCGACCTTTTGTGCGGTAAAATCGGTAATTTTACCCGAGATCTACTGATCAATGCGGGTAATACCTGTTGGAAACTTGTAATGACAGAGGTTTTTCATTTCCCAGGTGCCACTTATAAGCATTGTAAAGGTCAAGATTGGATCAACATGAATTCCACTGTAATGTTACTCTTTTAATAGATTCTATAATATTTATATTTAAGAACCACCAACAACAATTCATATATTTTTAACTAATAAACAAGCTATGTAAAATCTCACCACAGCAAATGCAATCTAACATCATTAATCAATCAAGATACGGCAACTCCTACGTACTTAATAATGAAATCTGTGTCAGTACTTGGTGTTTACTCTTTGTGTGAACTCCATAAATAGAATTTGGCATGAATAACTCAATAAATTGCGTTCAATAATTCCTAAGTAAGCCCCATTGTTAAAGTTAGCTGATATATCGGCGAACCTTTATCACGAAACATCTAATCTATTGCTTACCCATTTAGCGTGCGCAGTATACTAACGCAAATATAGTGGAGAAAAAAAATATCATTCTATTTTTCCACTGTTTATTACTTTAAAATGTTTGTACACCTGTTTAGAAACAGTTATTGCTGCTACACTAGATTTTTTTTTAGAAATTGTGTGCCAACAATTCAATAGTAGATTACCATTGAAAAAATGTCCACAACTGAGCGTTTTAAAGTCAATTTGTACCGCGCACTACCACTACTAAAACCATCTACCTGAGATATTTGAGATCTTAAAGGTCGGCAATGCATCTGCGAGTCATTTGGAGCTAAGCATGTAGTTATCTTAGGTGAGCCACTTTAGCTATTTTGTGACCTTCAATTGCTTTACTACAATATACAAAGATCATGTAGACCTTAAGCTTACCCTCTACTTAGCCTATATGTTTTGAAATTCAGATAAGGAAAGACAAATTTCATCTTAATGCTATGTATAAAGTAAGATCAAATGTAACTTTTTGCTAGTATTTTAGAAGATTTTACTTACAAACATCTAGAACAAAAACTAATCATTTACATCTATATCTGTGACCTATTAACTAAGGACACATAAATCATGAATTAATTATACCTATTATTAAGTAAATCTTAGTTCATATTTATTTTACTTCAAATATATTATATAAATAGTGACTGTTATATATACATATATTACAATTAATGCTGAAAATAATGAGAAGTAGTTTAATGCCATTTTAAATTATATAAAAGATCTACATATCTAAAAATCGTTTTTTTCTAATATTTGTAATTATTTGTTAATTAAGCTCTTAGCTAAGCGGTCTTATAAGCCTATCACAAAGCGAGAGATATCAGGTCCGAATGAAAATGAATAATTTATTTAGTCTTTGCAAGGGCCTTGCGATCGTCTTAAAACTATCTTACCCAAGAGAGAGATATTCTGATGCACTAATTGGGCCAGCTCGTTTGAAGTGATAATACGGACTTACAGAATACCGTTGTGTTTCGCTGAGAGAGGATATCGGTGGCCCTTGAAATTATACCGCTGTAACGGTTTAATAACCTGACACCACAACCAGATTGTGGCACGGTCCATATGCGTCAGTCCGCACATTGGTTGTGTTGCCGTCTTTATACGCTGATTAATAGTCACTTTTAAGGGCCTCCGATATCCTCACTCACTCTGCGACACACAGTACAAGTACCGTTACACGCTGAGTATTTTGTGAGCCCGTGGTATAACTTCGGACGAGGGGGCCCAATTAGTGCGTCAGCATATGCTTCAGCATGGTTCTACCACGGGTAAATTTTATTAAATATTTGAAACTCTGTATAAGTAAATACTGACCGGGTAGTTGAATGTGTAAGATCGGACTCAAGTTCAACCCTTACCCGACGTGAGTGCCAAAAAATTTCCATAACCGTACACTATAAACTTTATAATCCGGATCGAAGTTGCCGCGGTATGTAACCCTCCTTTTTATGATACTTGAAGATCGCATAAAATGCTATTTTATGGCAACACTACTTCGTATTTGTAGTTCGAGTATTATTTCCACAAAAGAAAGACATTTTAATCGTGATATATCATATTTTTATATAAGCATCGATCAATTGTATTTTAAACAAAGATATATTTCATAACAAATAAAATACTCTACTCAACACTTACTCTATATTATTGTTTGGTAAACTGAAAATTTTAAAGTATTTTGAGCCGCACTATCCATTCGAATCAGCTACCAGCAGAGGTATTTCCAAACCAATACTTTTTTGGGACCTTCCATAAAAGAGCTTAAATGCACCCTCAGCTCTGCAAGGGCTAGGGGGTGCCATGGGTGTAGGACCGGTTATCCTATGTGAACCTCTGATAATTTGCCACGATTACCATTTAAAAAATTTAAGAGGAATTACTTAATGAATTCAATATTATAATCAAATAATTGTTTCAAAGTCATACTCGACTATTAATTGAAGAGGGTCAAATGTCAGTGGTTTAACTTATGTTGAAATTATTATTGAAATGGGTGCTTACAAATATTGTATTATTCTATTTCTATTCAGAAATCATACTAACCCTACACGAACCACGGTTAAATTCCACGTTGTACGTAAAATTTCATAGACATGTAGAGATAAGAAAGTATGGAATATTCTTAGGTTTACGTTTTCATTTCTATTGTGCGTTCCTACCTACTTATATTCCTTTGCTGACCCAGGTTACAATGACTGTAGTACTCCGGGCATAATTTTTATATTGTTCTATTGTATTTGGAACTAAGGAAGATCCCGTGGGAGAGCCGTTCCGAAGGATATCATCATCATCATTATCATTTCAGCCGTAAGACGTCCACTACTGGACATGGGCCTTCCTCTTGGACCTCCATGAATACCAGTTGGGGGCGACCTGCATCCAGCGTCATCCGGCGACCTTTATTAGGTCTTTGAAAGATGACTTTTGTCTTCGTCGCCATGTGTCATATATTCGTAGGACACACAAATTGGGCCGACATGTCTGAAGTGTTACAACGGGCTCTCAGAATACCAGCATGATACTGTACTTCTACCTGTTTCGAAATAATAACGCTTAAGCAGCATAAAAAATCGACAACACAACCACAGCGTGAATTACGGCGCGTTTTCCATGCGCGGCGGTCTTTTATCATGATCAACCCAACCTTCTGAAGTTTTAATTTATTCATGTAAAATATCACTCAGTATTTAATAGGTTAATATTATTGTAATGAGTGTATTTAACGTTGAAAGCGATGTTATAACCAACATTTTGTAAACTAACTGATAAATTATTTGTTTGCCCAGAATTAGAAACTATATATAGGTAAACAAGAATATTTAGGTAAGTTAGTATTTTTATAATAAAATTATTGTATTATTTGTTTAAATTCAATTCTTTTATAATAAACTTGCTGATCTGGCAAAATTATATTTATATTATGATAAAAATGAAAATTTAGGCTTATGTGCATTTTTTATTCTCAAATAAAAAAACACAAAAATACTTTTAAAAATGTTGCATTGGACTTTCCCGAACTTTTAGGGATACTCAGAAAATGTCATAAAAATCTGTTTAGACTTCGAAGAATTTTGCCAACTTTTTGATTTTTAGATTTTAGTTTATCAGTGTTGTTAGTTAGTAGTTAGTTTATAAATGTTTACTACATACATCCAAAAGCCTACACCGGTAGTGCCGTTCCAAAATTGTTTTGAACGGAAATCATATCCGTAAGGATATCCCTTTACCGACAAACTAATGAGCTTAGTTACCATACTGCCTTCAAATAGTTCCTATCAGCGTATAGTATTCGTATTGGATTTTATTTACAAATCTTTTTTTTTAAGGAAAATTGTTTATTTTTAAATTGTATGAAAATAAGAAACATTATTCGATTAATTTTTAAAAAATCATAACTACATATAATACGGCTGGTGACATTTTTTTTCAACAGTAATGTAATAAATCTTAATTAAAATTTATAAAATCTCTACATTCGTAACTAATAATTTGTGATTTTTTAATGATTTTAAATTAATAATCATAAATTTTTAATAAATATGAAAACAATCCGTTTCATCCGTAAAACCTTGATATTTTTCGTTCTTCAACTGAAACAACAAATATTTTACAAAAAGCCAGCTCTCTGAAGCAGTTTTTCCAAACCATTACGACTTGGAAGATTTATAAAAGAGCGTCCTAATTATTACAGGTCTACAGCACAACCGCGACCCAGCTGAGACTGAGTCCAGCCGAGTGACCATCGGTCACATTAGCCTACCTCTTTGTATAAGAAAATTATGTTAACGTATATTTTGACCGGCAAGCGCAGCGTGGGACGTCCACCTACAAGGTGAACAGACGACCTTATAAAGGTTGCCGGATGACGCCGGATGAAGGTCGTCTCCGAGAGGTATTCATGGAGGTCCAAGGGAAAGACCTATGTCCAGCGGTGAACTGACCACTTACGGCTGAAATGATGATGATATTTAATATTTTAATAACACAGAGGGTATTTAATGAACCAGAAGCTATTCATGAAAGCTAAATATTAAGCTGTTAAATAAATAGCGTCATCAAGACAAATTGTTATAGAGTGACTTAGTAATTCCATGCAACGCTAACTTCACAAAGAAATTAGTAGTGAAAGCCACCGTGGAGCTTTTAATTTATTCACTAAGTAATTTGAATATCAAACTAGAGGTGAACGAGATTAGGCATTCTATGTACCTCACTTTTATTTACTGGCCTTTTCCATTCTCTTCGTATTAGAAATGCATGAAAGCCTATGGTTACTTATAATTTTTTCTCACAAAAAACTCAGCGTGAAACGGTATTCTTCTGTTGTATTTCGCAGGGTGATTGAGGATATCGGAGGCCCTTAAAAAGTGCCGCGTAAGTGGCCTAAAAAGACTATGCCGTAGTTGTTTATGGGCGGCGGTGTTCTCTTACCATATAGGAGACTCACCTGGTCCGTTATCCGCTATACTGTCAAAAAAAGCTACAGTGTTAAAAGTCGGCTGTTAGAAATACACAAATCTTTTATTTTGTACTTACACTTACACATATGAAATCTGTTATGATTAAAAACAAAAAATATATCAATAAATTTATCTTTAAGTTATTGTTTTAATTTTTTGTTTTTGTTGTTCAAGATTTGTTTTTGTGTTAGTGTTACTTTTACTAAAATCAGATCTCATTTTCCCAACAACTAATTCAAATCAAAGAGACACTAACAAAGTATTTAAAACAATTTTTCACATATAGTAACGTTTAATCTAGGTGGTTAGTATGACATAAACTATAATTTTTTATCTGAAAGAACAGTGTGTTCTGGAATTTTTATTAAACTCATTTATTTATGAATTTTGTATATTTTTTGGAATTATGAAAGCATTAAACCTTTAAATCAGTAAGATACTCCATACAATAATATTGTATTCCTAATGAAAATATTTTAGCAGCGACACATATCAATCGAACATTCTATCGAAAAACTAATAAAATAGTATTCTAATAATCAAAAAAAGTCATAAATACCATAGGAGTATCTAAATAGAGGTGAGTAATCTTTAGTATAATAAAAAAATTTAACTTTCTTATTAATTTAATAAGAAATCGGCTCTTGTGTAAAAAACCTTAAATAACTGTTGAAACAATCACATTATAGAACTATAACATAGAGTTCTCATAGATTACGATACATTGGTACGTTGTTTGAAATCATATATTCTTTTGATTTATTGAATAACATGTATGTTTTGTAATATCATTCTACCTATTAATATTAAACATATGCCGTTTTCGCTTTGGCAGAAAGTTTAGTAAGCTTAATGATTTTGATATAATAATCCAAGTGTCTATCGCCACTGATTGAAGAAATGTTTATGCCTAGGCCGCCTACATCGCGATAAAAATCCGGGTGATAAACTTCGACTTCGGTGTGCAGCCCAAGTATTACTCTGGTTACGATAAAGTTTAAGGGTCTGACTGCCAATTTTCATTTGTGGATTGGCTTTAAAATAACTCCTAAAAATCGGAAACACTCCATATATTCTTGTTTTATTTTTACAATGAGTTTGCTCTCGTTCTTCTCATTAATAATGTTCTGCTCAAACTCTGAGTAATACATATAAGAATAATTAGTTTACCTTTTTAAAATATTTATAAAAAGGCCGACAACGCTACCCTGGCTCTGCAAAGGCTTAGGGGTGTCCATGGGTGGAGAACTTAAGCCGTTTCCATAAAAAAATTACTCAATCTATAATTGTATTTCATTGTTGGATCCCTTAATACTCTATGAAAATAAATGTGTTAGACTGTAAAAGATTTAAATTAAAATGAAACTTATTCTTGCTGTATTGTTGCATTTTATATATTATATTTAATTTTTAATTTTTTTTTTTAATTTTTAATTTAATTCATTTAATATGGGCCATATTAATTTAAGATTGATCTTAATTCGCTTTAAATTTCTTTGTCAATAATACTGTTTTCTAATATATTGTAATGTTTACCATTGATATTTTCTTACGAAAAAAATGCCTTTGCCCACGCGACCAAAGTCACGCCTAAAACCTAGTTCTTGTTTCAAAGCAAGTGAAAGTATTAGACTCTTATAAATATAACAGCTCACTCTGCAAATTTTAAAGCTAAAATCAAAAGCTTTGTGTAAAATAATTCTGTATTAAATTGAGCGTAAATTAATTTTAGACTGAAACTGATCCGTCGTAGCCATGCTGAGATTTCGTAGCATAATTGTAACAGTCTCGTAGAGCGTCCGTAATGGAGATCTGCACAATCTCCTAATACTGAAAAACAGTCCTATTCTAAAAATTTATTGCTAATTTCCTTCTGGGGATTTGATATATATATATGTTATTAAATCTAAATGCTTGGTAGTATATAGTAGCAAAATTTATAAATTGTAATTTTCTAATTTTACTCGGGAACCCACACACGGCCCAGTGCGAGGGTTGTCCATGGGCGGAAGACCGCTATCTTAGGTGAGTCATCTGCTCATTTACCTCCCTATTTTGTAAAAAAAAATATAATATAAATAAACATGGTGTTACTTTTAGCGTGGCTTGAAAAAGATAACGAAGATGTCTGTTTTTATAGTAACTTTTTCGTCTATATTTTAGCTGCTATTACTAGCCAATTAATTTCACTTAGTTCAAGTGAAGACCAAAAGTTACTTGTATATTATTTACTTATGAATTATACGTACGATGGGTCTAATGGAGAAGCTCAGAGTCACTCAGCGAGCTATGGAGAGGGCAATGCTCGGAGTCTCGCTGCGAGATAAAATAAGAAATGAGGTTATCCGCAGCCGAACCAAAGTAACTAACATTTTCTGCCGTGTTATTAAGTTGAAGTGGCAATGGGCTGGCCACATCGCTCGACGAACCGACAACCGATGGGGAAGAAAGGTTCTCGAGTGTTGACCGCGTACCGGAAACCGCAGAGTGGGACGTCGCGCCACACGATGGAAAGACGATCTAACAAAGGTCGCGGGAAACCGCTGGATCCAGATCGCTCAAGATCGCAACAGGTAGGTCTTTGGGGAAGGCCTATGTCCAGCAATGGACTTGAATAGGCTGATGATGATGAAATCCTTAAAGGAACGTATGTACCTCTTAATGGCCGGCAACGACCCGCAGATCTGCACGGGGTGGAGATTTCCATGGGAGGTTGACCTATAATTCTAGATGAGCTTCCTGCTCGTTTGCCTTTGTTTTCATAATAAAAATAGTACATTAGGCGAGGAAGGAAAATTCCAGTATAAATATGAATATGTGGAGGTCCAAGGGGAAGACCTGTGTCCAGCAGTGGTTGTTTTACGGCTGAAATGATGATGATGACAAATATGAATAAGTAGTTAGATGAAATAAGAGATGGTTATGATTGAAATGAAACCCTTTTTCTGATATTCGATATCTAAACATTGTGAATACATAAATTGAATACGTGACTCGTTAAAGGATTAAAAATCTATTTTCAGAATGGTAAACTAGGACACTGATTAATTTGCCGTTTCAAATATATTATTTGAAGTAAATATATATTCATATTATTTTATTTTTTTAATCTATAGCAAAAAACGGAGCCGGTGGGTCCCCTATTTGGTAAGAGAACACCGCCTCCCATGACCAATCGTGCCACATTTCGCGCTTTGTTTATGTTGCCAGATTTTTACGCCGCTTAAGCAGCATTGTCAAGGGCCTTGGATATCGTCAATCACTCTGCTAAACTCAGTACAAGTACCATTTTACGCTGAGTTTTCTGTAAGCCTGTGAGATTGCTTCGGACGAACAGGCCCAAATAGTGCGTCAGCATAGACTTTAGCATGGCTCTCCCACGGGGAAATTGCTTTGAAAAAAATATCATAATATTTTAAAGAAAATAAAACATTATATGAAACAGACAGTAAAATTGACTTAATAAGTTAATTTAATTGTCGTATTATTTCTCTCACAAAGGTAACATTTATATTAAAATTTGATAAAAAACAAACAAACAAATTTAAATAACAATTACTACGAAATATACTAAAAAAATTCTCAAAAACCGATAATAATATATGTATAGGTTTTTACGATTTTGATTTTCTTCTGTTTGTATACTTAAAAATTTATTTTATAAAAATAAATTTTTAAAGCAAATCAGTTATATACGTTTTAAACTATTGGCAAGTAATTTTCTTTAAGAGAATATATAGAATCTTTGTAACAGCTTAGCCAATTTCCTCGAGCAAGAACACTTGACTACATCCTTCCTTCCCTTCAAGAAATTCGCTCTCAGTATCCGTATCGTTCTTAGGCGTTCTACGTAGAACGTACGATTGATTCCTTTTAATGATTTACTAAGCATTTAAGCAAGATTTATTGTTGCCTTTTGCTATGGTTGTTTCTAGTTTTAACTTCTTATATATATATCTACATATTTGGCTTATATCCAACGAAATTGATACAAACACGAAAATAAAGAAAGACGTTAATGTGTATTCTTCTACAGTTTATTCTTACAATAATTTTAATATTACTATTTACAAATGTTTATTTCAATTTTTATCTTTATTCTTCTTAGATTATTCTTCGTCAGATTCTAGGCACCCGTATGAGAACCATGCTGTCGCCCTAATTTGGCCGGCTCGTCCAAAATGATACAACAGTTCCACAGAATACTCGGGGTGAAATGATAGTTGTACTTGAAACGGTACTTCTCTTGTGTTTTGCTCAGTGAGTGAGGATGTCTGAGGCCTTTCAAAATGCCACTAAAGCGGCGTAAAAAGCTCCGTTATCCGGTAAACCATAAAAAAGGCGCTCAGTAATGAAAACTATATGACAGCTCTAAACGCGGCGAAATTCTAATGAAGAACTACGAATTTCTTTACATACGTATCTCTTGTTTTGACGTGAGTTACATCATCATAACATCCCGCATCCCAAGAATAACTTGTTATATTAAAACGATTCCTTATTAGTACAGAGAACGCACAATGGTAATGTTAGTCTTAAGTATTGCTAAAACCATTAGACCTTTAAAAATGTTTATAATAATAATATAATTTAATTGTAATTTATGAGAATATATTCCCCGTAGCAGTCGCGCTCCCCACGGACCTCCGCATCAGTATTTAAGATTAAACATTGTATTTTTTGAGTAGTTGTAAGTCACTTGTTGTAATGTTCGGTTGTAATTAAAAAATAAAGTTTTTTTTTAAGACTTTTCGCTCATCTCCCAACGTAAATCGTGTTATAATTAATTTGTTAAAATAAATAATAAAATTAACTCAAATAGATTGTGGTACTGTATGAGCATGAATAGAAAAAAGTCTCCTAAAAATAATTATAAAATCTTAAGATGATAGTCCTTAAAATCGTTAAATATAATTTCTACCGTAGTTCGTAATAAAATATATATATATATACAATCTGTTCCTTTATCTTCCTTTTGGGTAGTTCATGCAGTTTGCATCCACTTACTAAACATGAGTTTCTAAATACCTTTGAATCTCAAGGGAGCGTAAATTAAATTTATACATAGGAAATGTGTAGTGAAAATATGAATTCGTTATTACCATATTATTTTGCACAATCCATCAAATCTTTGCAAATTCAATTAACAAGGATGCCAGTTAGGCATTAGTATTATAAAAGTTGGCCTGTTCAGTTAAAAAAGATTTTTTTAAATGATTCATTAGTTATAGTGGTTCTTAATATAGCATAAAATTGAAAGTCAAGGTTTATTATTATTATAAGGATGGTAACTTATTCTTTAACCATTTTCATTTAAAAAGACTAAATTCAATTCTACGAGAATTGAAATTTAATAATTAAAATGCAATGCAAAATGTTTTCATTCTTTACTATTACTGAAAGCTACTGAAATTCAATCTTTTAATTTTCACATTTTTTCAAACAAAATTAGTTACCTGGATTTCGTGTGAGCATAAAATAACCTCTGCGGAATGACGTTACGTCTTTGTAAAATATTCTCGTATAGGTAACTTTTTATTGCGGAAATAATTCATAAAGTTAAAATAAAATTCATTCATAATTCAAAAGTAATGTAAGCAGATGACGGAAAGGTATGTTTCATTCATGAATTATGAAACGATTCAAATATATTAAGCTAAAATACATCATGGATAGCAATTGTAAGTAATACATTCATACTCGGTTTCCATATGGTTAATTATTACATATAGTAACAACACCAAGGGCTAAAACAATATACATGAAGCTATTAATTGCGAAAGCATGTACTCAGATATAATATTTTCATAGTCCGCATATTGTTTTGCGCAGATTTCTGGGATTCTTAAGCACGCAACTAACCAAATAAAAATTTCTAGAAGCTTTAAGCGACGTAAATTTCGCTTCCGGTATATTTATATAACCGGTACTTTCAATTAATGTTATACACAGGTCCTTAGAGTGTTGGAATTCAAATAAATTGCTTTCAAACATAATATAAACGTATATATATATAGTATAGCGGACAACGTAGCAGGTGGGTCTCCTATATGGTAAGAGAACATCGCTCCTCATGGACAACCGCGCCACCGTCCGCGCATTGGTTATGTGCCAGTTTTTTTCGACACTTAAAAGGCATTTTTAAGGGCCTCCGATATCCTCACTCAATCAGCGAAACACAGTAGTGGCACCGTTTCAAGTACAATCACTATTTCACGCTGAATATTCTGCGAGCCCGTGGTATCACTTTGGACGAGCCGGCCCAATAAGTGCGTCCGCATATGCTTCAGCATGGCTTTCTCACAAGTGTAAGAAAGCCTCGTATTAAGATATTTGGGCAAATGTATTAAAACATTTGCCCAATGCAAATGTTTGCGTGCAGTGCGGCCACTGTCAAGCCCTTCCAGATACCGAAAAAAATATAAATTAAATTATAATTTATATTTGTCCGGACCGGGATTCGAACCCGATACCTTTCGCTTCATGGTAGACCTATTTAAACCTCTTAGCTACTTGGCTCTAATATTTTCAAATTTAATGAAACAACATGAGATACTGTATGCATTTAAATGAGTATTTATTGTCCTATATACTAGAAAAGTAACAATTATAAGAATAAAATTGTTTGAATAATAAAAACGATTCAAACAATACAAGGTAATTTTCGGTTTCTCGGGTTTGGCTTGTTCACAGATCTCTGAGAGTTCAGAATTGGTCCCGGTAGGTCTCGTACGGGGCAGTACGATGTCTTCCGAGTCCACAAATTAATAATAAGATTGATTTATTGGTAACTATTTTATAAACCACGCACATGCGGTCGATTTCACGTGTCGACAAATGCTATAGTGACCAATTTGTCGGTTATTTGGATCGGTTAATTGATTTACAGCCTATGTATCTAGTGATTTCAAGTTAGGCTAAGAGAATATTAATTTGGTTGCATATTTCAACAGTTCATGAAAGTCGCTTAGATAGATAGACAACTAAAATCGATAATTAGTGGCGTACTAAAATGCTCAAGCCATTTGAAATTAATCTATTTTGTAACGGTATTAGTGGCAAGGACCTTGCCCTAAATTTCGAATATGATATTTTTCTCGAAACATGCAAATGCATATTAAAATAACTATTTTATTTTATTTTTTTATGATATAATGGTCAATGGAGTGGGTCTCCTATATGGTAAGAGAATACCGCCACCCATGGAAACCCACGCCAGTGCCCGCATTGGTTGTGTTGCCGGCTTTTTCACCGGTTAGGCAGCATTTTAAAGGGCTTCCGATATTCTTATTCACTCAGCGATACACAGTAGACGTACCGCTGCAAATACAATTACCAACTTACGCTGACTATTCTGTGAGCCCGTGGTATCACTTCGGACGAGCCGGCCCCATTAGTGCGTCATGGCTCTCTCACGGGTGCATCAGTATTAGGACACTCGCCCGGCTCAAGCCTTTCCAGACACCAAGAAAATTATAAATGTAATTATAATAGTCCAGACCGGGATTCCAACCCGATACCTCTCGCTTCATACACTTTTAAAACTATTAAGTTACGAGGCTCTCAAAATTATATTGCTCGCTATATCATAAATCAAGCTGTTTAGCTGGAAACTCTAATTTCTAATTAAAGTATATCAAGACAATGTTTTTATGGTTTCGTTCTCTATAATATTCGAAAATAAATAATTGTAGGTGGATATTGTATATAAGTGGTAGTTAATGATATAATATAAGCATCAGCTTGGTGAAACAACTAAAATATTATAAAAAGCAATATACAAAACGTCAAGGGCATGTTGGCAAAATCTACTCATTTTTTCCAAAAAAATATTTTAAAGTTTCGACTCAATTAGTTCATAGCCAGTTTAAAACTACGAATAATATTTTATCTTAATAATGGAGGATTCGAAGTAAGAGTATTAAAGTGGATTAAAAAGTATACTTTTTCATTACACTTTTGAAGCGTTAAGCGCTTAATTAATATATTAATGGTCAAGTTGGCAACCTTCCATAATACAGAATATACATATTTAAATTAAAATGGCATTTTATCTTTAGCCTTCAAGTTAATTACTGTCATTAAGAGAAACTTTTAAACTACGAAAAAATGATTTAGACTATAATTAAATTACTAGTGATATTATAGGAATTTCTTTACTGGCTTATTCATTAATTAATTTACTAATAAGCAGTCATAGACTACGAAGCTTAGTAATTAAAAGATTATTTTTATTCTATAGCGGACAACGGAGCAGATAGATGTCCTATATGGTAAGAGAACACCGCCGCCCATGAACAACCGCATCACAGTCTGCGCATTAGTTGTGTTGTCGGCTTTTTACGCCGCTAAAGCAGCACTTTTAAGGGCCTCCGATATCCTCACTTACTCTGCGAAATATAGTACATGTACAATTTCACGCTGAGTATTCTGTGAGCCCGTGGTATCACTTCGGACGAGCCATCCCAATTAACGTGTCAGCATATGCTTCGAAAAGGCTCTCCCGCGGGTAAAATTTAAATATTTTTTTTATTTGATTAAATTATTGTTTTTCCTTTTATTTTTTAGATGATTTAATACAACTTATGCGGCTAAGAGACTTTTGTCATTTTTAAGATTTTATATTATTCTGAAAACAATCTGATTAGGAGCAAAGTTTTGTAAGGTATATGAGATTATCAATTAAGCAGCCCATGTTGAATTATTCACAAGTTTCTGGAAGTGAGTACCGACAGGAAATTGATTTATATGCTGCCTTTGATTCCAAATTTACCTGAATCTCTGACGAAGCATAGGTTTTGTGTGAACTTTGTCAAGCCGAAATAATAGAAATTATTTCGCGATTATAATTAAATTAAGTTATTTGAATGTACGATTTTTAAAGTAACACGCATTACCTAATTTTATGAAAAAAACGATTAAGAAAGTTATCAAATTTAAATTTAAAAGTATGTTGTTAAATTTTAAAATCCATTTTTTAGTGCCTTTAAGTCGTCGGATACCCGGTTCGATCACAGAACTGAATAAAATTTATAAATCTTTCATGAAATAATACTTGTGACTTAAGTATTGTGTTTCGCGTGAGTGATCGTAGGGCCTTAAAGTTATATCGCTCCAACGGCGTAAAAAGCCGAAAATATCACCTCCGCATGGATTGTGGCGCAGTTAGATAAAAGACTTTATACTACCTTTTTACTAAAAGATTTTATAAGACGTCTATCAAGAAGCGAGAGGTATCGGGTTTGAATCACGTGCCGGATAATTATAAATTGATTTATAATTTATTCGGTCTTTAGATTGGGCTAGTTCGAATGGATACCACAGGCTCACAGAATACTTAGCGTGAAACGGTACGAGTAATGTTGGTTCAGAGTGAGTGAGGATATTGATGGCTCTTAAAATGCCGCTTAAGCGGCGTAAAAAGCCGGCAACACAGTCCGCGCATTAGTTAATGCGCGGACTTTGGTGTGGTTATTCATGAGCAGCGGTATTCTCGTACGAAATAGGAGACCCACCAACTCCGTTGTCCGTTATACCATAAAAAAATACAAAAAGACTTCACAAAAGGTTATTATTTATTTTTTGAAGCAATTCAGTTGAAAGAGATAGTTTTAATATGAATATGATGTCTTGTAAAATTCTATTGCTATGGAAGTAATTTAATTCATATATTTTGTTGAGAAATACTGCCTACCAAGATTATCTGTACCTAGATTATGAAATATTTAAGTCCTTGCGATATACGCCTGAGGAAAGATTATTCGTTGACAGAACAAAATGTGTTATATTTTTCAAACTTTGTGAGATAAGGATAAAATGTATCTCAGGTGTTTCATAAAACATATAAAATAAATATAACTGAAATAATAATACTATTATAAGTAATTTCTACGAAATACATAACAAAACGAGGCGAACGACTGTAAGTCAATATTTATAAACATTATAAGAGCCTCATTCATTAATGGTTTAAAATATATATCATCAAGCGAGAGGTGTTGGGTTCGAATCTCGCTCCGAACAATTATAATTTAATTTATAAATTATTCGGTCTCTGAATTACACCCTGGGTGAGGGATGCTGAAACATATGCTGACGCACTAATTCGGCTGGTTCGTCCGAAGTGATACCACGGGGTCTCAGAATACTCAGCGTGAAGCGGTACTTGTATTGTGTTTGGGTGAGAATATTCCCTTGAAAGTGCCGCTTAAGCAGTGAAAAACCCCGGCAACACAACCAATGCGAGGACTGTAACGCTCTTGTTCATGGACGGCGGTGTTAACTTACCATATAAGGAGACGCACATGCTGCGTTGTCCGCTATAAAATAAAAAACTGATTAGTTTCTCTTTAAAATTTCATAAAGTTTTAAAAAATTAAACCTTCATAGAGTGACTACTGAGGAAAAATATTTTCTGCAGATTATTTAAATAAGAATGACTATCATTGATATTGTAGTAATCATAGCTCTTAGTAAATACTATCTTTTATGTTTTTAGATTTTTATGTATATTATTTCTGAATATTTTTTTACACCTTTACTGTGATTTTATTGCAGAGGAAAAGTGTTATTTTGTTACTGTTTATTGTTAATTTTTTGGAATCATATTATCAGTGTTGTATAATGAGTTTTGTTTTATAACAACGGTGGAAAACGACCAGGAGGCTCACCTAGGGCAAGCCTCAAGTCCTCTGTCTATTAATAAAATGAATTCTATCGATGGTTTCCAAGTTTGTAAATAATGGGGAATGGCTAGTTTTTTCTAGAAATAAATTTTACTTGGAAAATTAAATAATTCTCACTTAGTAGATAAAATTCCAATTTAAGCAAAAAACTCAGAAAAGCGATTAACCCTTACAAGAATCTGTAAGATGACACCGAGTAGAATCCCAATAAAGTCATTATTTTTGTGAAACCAATGCTTAGCACGTTTTTATAAATTTATTTCGTAACGGGAGAAAGGTCAAAAATCTTTCAATCTCCTATTTTATGGTTCTTCGGGGAATTCTGGTTCGATCGGAACAAAAAATTTTTTGGTATCAGCATAAATTAAATGAATTGAATAAATGAGTTGTTTTTGGTTTAACTATAAGTTTAAATAATATAAATGAATAAATCTGGGACACATTAATTAAATTATGAGATTGGTAAATCATGTTTGTAATAATTAATCGTGAATATAATACTATTAACAAGATAAATTAACAATTTGTAATAGTTATAATTTTATATGACAGCTTAATTTAAAGTTCTGGTTTTACAAGCTGGGTATATCTTCCCAATATAAGCTTAAGCCATAGATATCATCATCATCAGTAACTTGAAAATTTCTCTGCATCCAGTGTTGCACTAGATATAAGAAGTTTCAAATCAGGCCTAAATCTGGTTATATCT
>DWCF01004051.1:0-17620 GCA_018230265.1 Delias oraia
TTGGCAGGCGGGTTGGTGATCGCAGAACATCTGCTGTACTCGGAAGGGCGCTGCTGCCCACCCTCCGGTGAAGTGTCATATATAAGTGAGTGTTATATATTTAGGTTTATAAAGGTATTAATAAAATTTTAGCATGAAAAGCCTTAGGAAGAAGACAAGAAAAGCTTTAATTTCGCGGTCAGCGGAAGGTAAGCACCTTCTGGCGGGTATTGCAACCGCATTGCTACGTGACCTGATATATTGAGTTGCTTCGTCTACTTTATAATGCACTCAACTCACTAACCGAGGAGGACTTTAAGGACTCCTTTGAAACGTTTTCCTTTATTTGTGTCTTGTTTCGTATTGATAATAATTTACTATCGGTAATGAGTAAAACATATCATTCTAGATATATATAATCTTGTATAAATTCTCTTTACTTTTTATAAAAATAACTGGATTTCCAAAGACCAAACAAGTGAAGCAATTTAAATTTAAATTAATCCTATTTGGAAATAATTTTTCTTGTTTTTCACATTTTCAGCCATACACAAAAGAGCTAGTGGAAAATTCATAACAAGTGTTATTCTTTCAAGTAATATATAATGTTAGTCTAGCGAGCTTTACATACAGGTACTGAAAATTTGTTCATTGATTATTTTGTAAATTTATACATGCTATCATTTGAAAAATTATAAAATATATATTGAATATATAATAAAACATAATAACCAGAATATTTATTTCTCTAAGCTCTAGCAATTTCAACTAAAAAACGTCTCCTTAGCGCTGCAAAGATAAATCCACAAAAGATATTCCTTACAATTCGTTACCAACGATAGAGTACAATAGATAAAAGGCAGTTATAGTCTTTGACAATGCCATTGATTCACCAAAGCTTTTCGAGCGATTGAGAAGTAGTTACATTTTGAATATTCATGCATTCCTTTGAAAATGTTTAGTATTTTTGGTTTAAAAAAAATGGTTTCTTGCCATTTAATGCGGAGGGGCATTTATTTTCAATCACAGATATCTTAACTAATCGGAAATTGTATTATACTAGAAAACGAATTCTAACTTAAAAAGCAAAAAGTAAATTTATAAATATGTGGATATATTTATATCTAAGAGAGAATCCTGATTAAGTTTTATTGATCTTCTAAAAATATTTAAATTATAGTTTTTTAATGGTTAAAAAATTATTCTATTTTCCAGTATTTATATAAGACAGGGACTGTTTTTTTAATCAATTATTATATAGATGCCTTATCGAAACTTGTCCTTTTTTGCCCTTTGAAAAGCCTAAAAAGTAGAATAGAAATATTTACCTTAATAAAAAATTATACCAACGCGAGGAATAAATGTTGGTTTTAGTTGTCATCTAATAAATAAAATTAATGAGAATTTTCATGGATTAAAATAGGTTTTTTTGTATAAGAGAGTTATTGTTATGATCAATTATGTGTGTGCCTTACTTTTTTTATTCTATAGCGGACAACGAAGCAGGTGGGTCTCCTATATGGTCAGAGAACACCGCCACCTTAGAACAGCCACGATTCAGTTCGCGCATTGATTGTGTTGTGGCCTCCGATATCCTCACTCACTCTGAGAAACACAGTACAAGTACCGTTTCACGCTGAGTATTCTGTAAGCCCGTGGTATCATTTCGGACGAACCGGTATTCGTCAGCATGACTAATCAAAACTTACATTTTCCCTGGAAAATTGAACTAAACCAATAAGGCGACATTAAATATATAATTATCTATAAACAATTATACCTAAGCGAGGGAAATGTTTAAGGGTTTTCGTGAAGCTGAATTCTCCTTTAAGATTCTAGAGAGCGTATTCTAAACTCGTAGTAAATTCCGTTGAGTCACGCGTTGCGGTACCAATATCCGTCACAAGGGACTCCCGGGGAGTAATCAATTGAATGCTTCTAGTCTTTGTTTATTTTAGACATAGATTATTGGTAGTTACTATTCTCCGCTTTGAATACGTTCTTTATAAGAATATTTCGGTTAATAGTTACTGACATAGTATGGAGTAATATGTGATGACTTCAATATATTTATAAAAGTAAAAACGAGCTTTACTGATTTATCAAATTATTAGTACATTTTGAGAGCCTCGTAGCTTAATAGTTTAAAAGTTTACCATGCAGCGAGAGGTATCGGGTTCTCAAATACAGGTCCGGAAAATTATAATTTATTCAATCTCTGGGTGGGCATGGCAGTGGTCGGGCGAGTGTCTTAATACTGTCGCACCCGTGGGAGAGCCATGCTAACGGACTAGGCTGGCTCATCTGAAGTGATACCACGAGTTTACAGAATACACAGCGTGAAACCGTACTGTTGTACTGTTTCGCAGTGTGTGAGGATATCGAAGGCCCTTAAGAGTGCCCTTTAAGTGGCGTAAAAAGCCGGTAGCACAATTAATGTGCGAAGTGTGGCGCGGTTCTACATGGGTGGTGATGTTCTCTTACTATGTAGAAGACCCATCTGCTCCATTGTCCGCGATAGAAAAAGAATACTATTATAGATTTATTTAATATTTTGTCTTAACCTTAAGGAATTACTATTACTTTTATTATTAATTTAATTATTTTTAGATTGCCGACATAGAAATAGTATGGTAAATATATTTTTAAATTCTTTAATATTTATTTAATAATTATAAAAATTACCTCTAGAACTTAACACGGATTTGTAACAATTTCAAGACTTGATATTTAAATAAACCAGTCAGATGTCGGTAATGTGGAGCCCGTGACATCACGAACGTGCATGCTCGTGCGAAGTGGTTATTTGTCACGAAATCCCTGTTACAGCTCCAGCGAATATATTGTAGTCTACAAACATACAGTGAAACAAACTAGAAAACGCAAACTTAAAAAATTTAACATCAAACTAAACTTCTGTTTCGAGAAAAATATTGTTAACATTACTCTGTTTTTATGATTTAGTAGGTCGCTATGACTGTAAAATATGAGAGAATAATTTCCTTAGTTTTAAAATAGGCAATAATAATTTGAAAATATAGTTTATCTAAGATAAGAGGCCACCTTATATAAACATTAATTGGATTTTTAAATAGCATACCATTTCTTAATTTTTTATACCGTGAATTTAATATTAATATACTTTGATTAAGGAGGCCGGAAGACGCTGGATGCAGGTCGGCTCTGACATGGAGGTCCAATGGGGAAGCCTATGTCCAGCAGTGGACGTCTTATGGCTGAAATGATGATGATGATATAGATGCTTTTATTTTTAATAAATATGAAAAATCATGGTTTATTAACCTTGATTCCAGTGTTATCATCATCATTTCAGTTGTAAGACGTCCACTGCTGGACATAGGCCTCCCTCTTAGTGGTAGTAACCGTGATAAATTAAAATCATACGGCAATTTGTCAAAAGTATTATTACTGTGGTAGTCTCTGATAGTGTATGACTATTCTCCTATCTAATGGAGGCACGAAGACGTTAGAGTTTGTCTAGATATTAAATGGAGTTAATATATGTATTATTGGAAATTCTAAGCTTTTAGAAGATCGTTGACTGTATCAACATAATATGGTTGGTATAAAAACGTCATCATGAGCCTATCAAGTCCATTGCTGGACATAGGCCTCCCCCAAGGAAGTTTTAATATACAGTCGCATCTATAATAATCTTATCACTATTCGACTGATCTATTACCCGTTATATATCACTGCTATGCAATGCCAACCGCGCTACAATCGCGCTTTTGATTGTGTTGCCGGCTGTATACGCCGACAACACATAGCAAAGCAAAACATAGTACAAGACTGTTTCACGCCAGTATTGTATGAGCCCGTGTTATTATGGGCTTTGGACAAGCCGGCCCAACAGGTGCGTTACCACGTCGCTCCCATGGGTAAAGTAATGTTAAGACATTCACCCGACTACTGTAAAGTCTTCCATAACTAAATAAAATATAAATTATTATTACTTAGAGAAACCGGTCTTTAGAACTTCTTTCAGATAGCCATATAAATTATATTTATACAAGATTACACACATTGTAGTAGAAGTAAAAGAAATTATAAGTTAGAACATTATTTCGTCAAATATATATTTTTTTAATTCAAATTGGGACTTAAATAGAGAAAACGGATTTATAGAACTTCTTTTAGATAGCCATACAAATTATATTTATACAAGATTAGACACGTTGTAGTGGAAGTAAAAGAGTTTATAAGTTAGAACATTATTTCGTCAAATATAAATTATTTTTTTATACAAATTGGGACTTAAATAGAGAAAACGGATTTTTAGAACTTCTTTTAGATAGCCATATAAATTATATTTATACAAGGTTAGACACGTAGTGGAAGTAAAAGAGTTTATAAGTTAGAACATTATTTCGTCAAATATATCATAGTGTACATGATCCCAAATGGATCATACCGGGTACCCTAATCTAAAAGATTTATTTCGCACCCGCGTATTGACACGTACGGTCCTCGCTGATTTATGTCACGTTTTTACATTGTATAGGGATTATAATACAATATTTATGAGACCAGTTTTTACTGGAACGTTCGAGAACTAAATACCTATCATATATTTACAGAAGAAAATGTTTTTCTTTATATATTTTTGATTTTCGCTTTTATAAAACGATCAGGAAATGTATATAAGCTAGCCACGAAATCCGTCTTACTGTAATTAAATTCAGTTTTTGGAAAATTTTGAAGTTTTCAAAATAAACAATAAAAATTGTTAATGGAATTTGAATGGACGAATATAATGGTAGAAAATATTATTATTATTTCGATTTTCATTAATAGTTGCAAATTTTTGAAATTAAATGGAAAATATTATAAAAGATTACATTAAATAAATATAAAACTTAAAAACTTTTACGATACACATTTTTATACTGAATTAAAGATAGAATGGACGCACTTGATGGAAATCATTATTATAATTTAGATTTTTATTAATAATTGCAAATTTTTGACTTTGAATGGACATTATTATAAATGCCTACATTAAACAAATTTAAACATTTTACGATACACACTTTTATACTGAATTAACAATTATTATTGGGTTACAAGGCCACCGTCAAGTTAAAGAAAATTTTCTTTTTTAAGTAAAGAGAAATTGTACACTTTGTGAATTTCTTATTTAACCAATAGATTGTACAAGAACCAAGGTGAGTTGGATTTAAAGATTACATTGACAAAGTAAAAATGTTTCTTTTGTGTTACTAAACAAGTTTTTCTATGTTACAACAATCCTTGAGCTTATCACATTTATTGAGTTTTCTTCGTTGTTTGCGAACTTTTATGAAGAATATTTACTTATAAAAACTTAGTATTTGTATCTTTTCTCCTTTTTTTTCTAGAAATAGAGCAGACGGTTTGTTTTATGATTATATTTCACCGCCGTCCATGGACAACCGCGCCAAAATTCTTGCTTTGGTAGTTAAGAGCATTTTACACCGCTTGAGCAGTGTAATTTCACGGGTGTCTGATATTCTCCGACACACTTAGCCAAACAGTACATGTACCATTTTACTGGTATTCTGTGATTCCGTGTTATCACATCGGACGAGCCAGACCAATTAGTGCGTCGACGCATGACTCCCTTTATGCGAAAGGCGATGTTACGGCACTAGGTCGGCCACTGTTCAGAAATAGACAATTTTATTTAGACCAGAGACCGAACCTGGTATCCCTAACCTCACAGTAGCTCACAAGATCGCTCGGCCACTATAAGCCTTTATAAATGTATATTATGAGAACTAAAATCTCTAAATAACCTAAAAAATAGTTTTAAACTTCATATTAAATCAATTAAATTTAACATTTGGCAAAAAAAATATTCAAAAAATATAAAAGTGAAGATTTTATTAAAACCCAACTAAAGCTAGGTTTTTTTGTAAAATTTCTTTAGTATTTACATGTTAAATTTAAAAAATAAACTGGTGACCCTCATTTAAGTGCCCCTTGAAAGAAAGCAGAATTGCGGCGAACCATTCTTCACTTTCGAACCATTGATCCATAAATAATAGAACAGTTGCCTTTTTAAAATCTCCGAGCACCAAACCAACTTCTTGGCAAATGGAATAGAAAAAATTCGTTTGAAACGAAACGATTTCGAGATCATGCCGAATTTTCCAATTTTTCGCTTGAAAATGTAACCGTTTCCGAGATTATATATTCATTGATTAATTGTTAATTTATTATTTATGATGATTAATTAATTACGGAATCAACTAAGGTTGACTTATTTAATTGTGATTTTTACTTTAAGAAATTATTAATAGGAAAATTAATAATAAATTATAGGCGGACGCTCTTATGGGGCCGGCTCGCCCGAAGTGACACCAAGGGCTCACAAAATACTAAGCGTGAAATAGTAGTTGTACTCGAAACGGTGCCTCTACTGTGTTAGGAAGAGTGAGTGAGGATATCCTTGCACCTTAAAAGTGCCGCATAAGCGGCGTGAAAAGCCGGCAACACAAACAATGCGCGGATTGTGGCGATATTAGTCATGGAAAAAAAACAAAAGTTTATCTACGACTAGGTATATCTGTTATACAGATAGTGTTCACCTATTAATTTAAAGAGGATGCAGTGAAGCGCCGACTTAGAATTGCGCTTCTCCAAATCATATTGTGGGTGTCGTAAGAGGCCACTGGGGGACAGACCGGAGGGCGAGCAGCAGCGTCCGCCTCGGACAATATAACTGAACTGCGATCGCTAACACGTCTGCCAAGCGTGACGATTATGGCAAACACCACCCAAATGACATGAAAAACATAAATACCAAGTCCTCAGTCCCCGGCAGCTCCCCTATTCCTGACGTGGGTAGCGGGTAAGGCAATGGGCGGAGCAGGGGTTGTTAAGAATCTGCGGCAAATATCCGATTACGTCACTCCCATGACGCCTGGCCCTGGTAACACACATATGCACGATGAGGATGACGAAAGGATGTACGAGCTGGAAGAGGAACTGAGCAGGTTAAATTGGAACATTGCGGGGTCGTGCGACGTCCGTAGAGAGGGAGAGAGCACCGTATACATATATTGATTGTGTTACCGACTATATGCCGCTTCTTAATTTCATGGGTTCCACGATATTATTACTCACTAAACGAATCATAGTACAACTGCAGCGATTTAAATATACACTTACATATTGGTAAACGACAATTATATAAATGGAAAACAATATATTTACTATTCTCAAGAGAAAATTAGAGAACATACTTGAACTGTCACATTAGATTTTAGAAGGTATAGATTTTTCCACCTGCTTCAAATACATAACAGCAGTCAAAATCGATACGCGTATTGATACATTAGCACGACATTTGTTGATATCAGTCGCCACACACGAGCTAATGGCGCCAATTGTGACTGTTTCATATCTGCTAATTACTCCTACGATGGACAGAGCAATTCCAATGTAACATTCACCATAAATTAGCTATTGGATCAGGACCAAAAGTCCAAATATATATCAGTTCTTATTACTTTGTCCAATGCTATTTTGAGACGAAGTTTTTTGTATTTCAGCAAACGTATTCGAAATTTCAAAATGTTTATTTATCGGTTTTTTTCAAACGGCATGTGAATAGTTTTTGACGATTTCTGTCCTAGTGCTCAAACAAAACGGTTCGTTGGTGCCCATATGAAAAAATATTTATAGATTTTTTGGTATTTATCAAAATCTAATGTATTTTCAAATATGTTTCCTAGGAACACTTTTCTGTTATAAAATAATGAAATTACAGTTATAGTGGCAGGTATAAAATTATTGTAAATTGACCATTGATTGTATGTATTTTATTTTATTCGTCATTCTTTGGAAATAAATTATTCATTACGTATATGTTTGTTTTAGTCATATATGACATAAATCTCTGCACAATTGAGACCTTAACGAGGCACTTTGTCATCTAGACTATGTGAAACTAAACATTTTTTAGTAATATCGTGAATGGTAGGTTACATCATTAAAAGTCCAAGATTCTCAAGAAACATCAACAGCTGCCTTTTAATGTAAGAGCATTGAATTAAACTGAATGTTATTTAGCATAAATTTAGGTCACAATTATAAAGGCATTTGTACATTTTCATAGACGTAGTAATTCATGTTTGAAGCCAACGTGTAAATGAATTAAGACCTAATAAATGTGCTGTACTTTGAAATTATAATCTTAATGAAACGTTTTAAGACTCAAGTTAATTACCTTTTAGTCTTTTCATACTATAAAGTCTACTAAAAAGTTATAACTATATACGCGGATATAAATAAATGATAAATCGTACAAAATTATTAAAAAAACTTTATATAAAATAAAAAACATATAACAAAACATAAGTTTTAAATAAAAAATTATGGTAATATATTGTATAATAATATAATATAATTTATTGGTTTTAACTAACAAAAATAAGCAGCAAGGGAATTATTGTAGCATATATAAAATTATTACACAAGTAAAATAAACATAGTTTGGTGATCGTAATACTTTTCAATAGAAACTTTAAAGTAAGATCTATTTCAAGTGACAAAATGAAATAAAAGTTCGCAACTCTCGTTCGAGGCAAAATAAAGTTACAATATTTCAAGTGCAAGTGTCCTTTGAGGTTTATTGATATTCTTTTGAGGCATTATTTGATTCTACGAGAAATAGTAAATAAGAAACGGAAGACATATATTTTAACAAAATGTAGCTTAAGCAAGTGACTCTTCTATAGTGTTCACTGTTTTGTAAACAACTAAGCCTGTACTTTACAATAAACATGAAAATCCTTTTTCATTTGGTAAAAGTAAGTCTAAATGTAAATCACATTTAAATTACTAGAGCGACTTTATAAAACTTTTCACTGATGAAATCAGAATTCAGCAGTATAATGTAGATCAAATTCCTTTTTGCTTTTATTCTATAGAGGACAACGGAGCAGGTGAGCGTCCATGAACAATCACGCCACCATCCACGCTTTGGTTGTGTTGCCGGATTTTTACGACGCTTAAGCGGCACTTATAAGTGCCTCCGATATCCTCACTTACTCTGTGAAACACAGTACAACTACCGTTTTACGCTGAGTATCCTGTGAGCCCGTGGTTTCACTACGGACGAGTTGGCCCAATTAGTGCGTCAGTATATTTAGATTTAGAAAGGTGACTATTGAAAAGCCCTTCCAGAGACCGAACAAATTATAAACTAAATGATACTTGTACGGATCGGGATTCGAACCCTATACCTCTAGCTTCATGGTACACTTTTTAAACCATTAAGCTTCGTAGCTTAATGGTTTAAATAAATTATAAAATAAAAATACGATAAAACGTTGTTTAAAATTGTTATAAGTAAAAAATATTAATGAGTTCAACGCATAGGTTTGCTGACGCTTAGAAGCCTGAATCTAGTTACAAATATAGCTGACGCAATATCAATAATAAAATATCAAGCTGTAGGAAAGTAAAAACTGCACGACCCGTTCCCAATTCTCGTAGCAACTATAAAAGGGAATGGACGATCCAATTTTATTACCACCAAACTAGAGATGAGCCAGAAAATCTAACAAAGTACACTTATGTGCTTCGATCCTTATTGAAACGAGGTTTAAACGAGATTAACTTTACAGTTCTATCACGTGGCTGGTTTTAACTGACCCTTATTATAAAAGAGAAGTCAGAACAAAATTTATTTGAGCTTTTGATTTGAACATTGATTTTTTAAAATTTTATTCTATAGCGGACAACAGAACAGGTGGGTCTCCTATATGGTGAGAGAACATCGCCGCCCATGAACAATCGCGCCACAGTCCGTGCATGGTGGTGTTACCGGCTTATTTCCCACTTCAGTGGAATTTTTAAGGGCCTCCAATACCCTCACTCACTCTGCGAAACACAGTACAAGTACCGTTTCTCGCTGAGTATTCTATAATTGATATTTCCCATTAACTATTAATGTTTAGTTAAGGCATTGGCCGTTTTATTGTTTTATGTTTTAAAGACGTTTTTGAATCTATTTTGATAACACAGACATGTGGAAAAGTTGTGCAATTTGTTTAAAGATATTCAATGTTTTGTGCCTACTCAAACTGAAATTATTGTTCGTATTTAAAACATTTAACTAAACACCTGAAAGATGTTAATTCCCTCAGCATATTCTATATTATTTATCACGGCGAATGTTCTGAGTTATGGGATTAATACTTGCAGCTGAATTTCATCATCGAACATTGAAAGATCATCTCGATATTTGCGTTTCTTAAGGCTGCTTTAAGGCTCAAGGTGGAAGTACTGCGCAACATCTTTTTTTGCAATAATCTGCCAGCAGTGGTATTTCAAAACAAATATGAATTGGAGACCTTAAAAAAGAGCGTATCTATCCCTATAAGGCGTCCAAGGGATCCGCAGCCTAGGAAAGGATAGAGGTACCCATGTATCCATGAGGAAAACATATTCTAGGTGTGCCTTCCATAAAATACTCATAAAATGCGTATTCACATGTTATATACCGATTAGAGTACTAAAATGAATCATTAAACAGTAAAAATAAATGCCATTTTAAAATGTAGATTTATCCTCTCAGAAATTCCTAATTTTAAAATGTTAACTGAATAGTTTATTTTCAACACTATCTTATTTAAAATTAAATTTCAGAAGTCAGTTGTAACGTACAATTATTGAGGCGAAGTTCCGGCGCGAAGTTTACTAGAATCCGGAACAAGTTGGGAACTTTACGATAAAATGTTTTGAAAACAAGTCGAGTTCATTCAACTTTTATTAGGGCTAATGTCTTAGAATTCTGTCGCTTCTGTGCCAATTAAATGTATAAATACAACGTTCGTTGTATAAATTAAGTTTACTTCTTCAACATTCATTCAGCGTGAATAGGTAGTACTTGAAGCGGACTTTTACTGTATTTCGCTAAGTGCGTGACGATATCAGAGGCCCTTAAAATGTCATCGAAGAGGCGTAAAAAGCCGGTAATACAATCAATGTGCGGCAAGTGGCGCGGCTGTCTATGGGCGGCGGTCTTCTCTTACCATATAGGAGACTCACCTGCTCCATTGTCCGCTATATCATAAAAGAAACAATTCCTTAACAAAAACCATACGAAAAGAGATATTTGTAAAGCAATACTAATTAGATATATGATAGGATAGGTAATTCAAAATTATTTGAACTTCTAAGGAATGCTTGGTCCTATTAACATACAGGTCAAATACGTAATTACGCTTCCTTGCCTTCTGCCTGTCTCAATATCCTTGATACAGTTGTTACTGAGGTCTGTAAATGTGATTGGTTAATTCAGCTGTTGATGAACATCCTTGCGACATATTTACTAAATATATAACACACATATACATTAATATGTCGGATAGATTAAGTTTAAGTTCGGTTTATATTTGCTATTGTTGTTTTATTAGGATAGAAACATTGTCAGAAGGACAATTGGTTTTGTGTGTTGGTTTGGTGTGCTGTAAGGACTAAATTAATTGGATTATTGAAGAAAGCTTTGTTTGTTCTTCAATCGATGATTATCTCATAAAAAATATATTTAAATAGTATAATACAACTACTATACATCATGTAAAATAATTTATTTTTAAAATCCTCATGACCGAACGGGTTTGTTTCCCGACATCAATGGAATTTGTAATTTCATGAATAAATTGTATTTAGCTTTAGGGACGGCCTGGCTGCTTCTCGGCTAGTGTCAATATACTGTCTCGATTGAGCGATGCTGAAGCATATCCGGACGCACTAATTCAACCGATGTGATGTCACGCATACAAGTGTTAGCCTTAGGCTGGATTCCGGAAGCTCACTAAGTTATACCTTAAGCGCCGTCAAAAGCTGATATCACAACGTTACACGCCTTTGATCTCTTACCATCAAAGGACCCGGTGAACGGTAGAAAAATAAAAATATTGTGAACCAAGTACTTGCACATAAATACAGTTGAATTACAAACTTTATAAGTAGAAATTGGAAAACAGACGTCTCATAAAAAATATATTGAGTTTCTTTGAAGATAATGAACCCATCCGAAGAGATCTGAGTGCGCCGCCCGCTGTTAACAAAAAAAATATCATGATAAAATAGCGTGATAATGTCTAATATAGATCCAATTTGTGAAAGAAAGTGTAGTATTTATACGCGAGATCCGATATAAAGTTGCTAGGAAAAGAAACGCCATGATATATTTTATAGATGGAACTGTATTAGTATCTGCATAGAACAAACAATTTCTATAAGTGAAAATTGTACCATAAACAAACAGCATACAAGGCGAACACATTTATATTTATTACCACATTCTTCTGTTATCGAATCTAGGATGTGAAATATCCACTGTTCCTTCCTGGTGAACTTTTATAATGTCTGAAACGATATTAATTATAATTATTAAAACGACCATTTTTTAAATTTACAAAATCAATTTATGGAGGTGTATGAATATTTCACCCGTGGGAGAGCCATGCTGAAGGATATGCTGACGCACTACTTGGGCCGGCTCGTCCGAAGTGATAGCACGTGCTCACAGAATACGAGTGAAATTTTGTACTGTGTTCCGCTGAGTGAGTTAGGATATCAGAGGCCCTTACAATGCAGCTTAATCGGATTCCACACATATGTATACATATTACTCGTACAGTTTCATTTCACACATAACTCGTAGAATCCGTATCGGAAACGCTACGCGAAGTAGGTACGTGCTTTGTTTTATAAATATTGTTTATTAAATTTGATTTTATTCATAAAATAATCATAAATAGGCTTTTTTGAGAATATGAAAATATAAATATAGGATCGCTTGCCCTAGGTAAGCCTCCTGCCCGTTTTCTGCCATTCTATAAAAAAAATACTGTCATTTTTGTCATATAAGTGTAAGATTTTATTTTTAATGTGATTGTATATCGAAGATTTCGGGCTTATACTTATTAGAATGTATGTGATTATACGTTCAGTACGAAACTCATTTCATTTAAAATATTATTATAAAAAACTACAAATAAAAAACAATAGTTCTCAATTTTTATAATAAATACTAAAAAATATACCTACCCTTAACATTTTAAAGTATTTTTAAGAATATGTACCTGTGTGAATTTTTATTACATTTAAGTGCTTTTTTTAAAACTGCCAATTTAAATTAGTGAGGGATATTTAAATTAGAGAGCTCTTCCATGGGAGAGACGTGCTGAAGCATATGCTGAGGCACAAATTAGGCCGGCTCGTCTGAAGTGATACCACGGGCTTACAGAATACTCAGCGTGAAATGATATTTGTACTGTGTTTCGTAGTCTGATTGAGGATATCGGAGGCCCTTAAAAGTGCCGTTTAAGCGGGGTGAAAAGCCGGCAACGCAACCAATGCGCGGACTAAGTAGCGCGGTTGTTCATGGGCGGCGGTGTTCTCTTACCATTTAGGAGACGCATCTGTTCCGTTGTCCGCTATACTATAAAAAAAAAATTATAAAAAAATTCGTAGGCATGGGAGATGTAGGATCATCTAGGATAATAAACGGTCATCCGCCTATAGACACTCTAAGCTTCACTAGGCCGCGGGAGAGTAGCCGGCCTTTTAAGGATTGGAACACTTTAGTTTTAAAGTTTCCCAAGTTATATTGGTTTTGAATTACTTTTAAAACCGACGAAGCTTCCGACCGGCCGCACAGGCGGCCAACGTTCCCGTGACGGCCCAAGCCGAGGTTCGTATCTCGCAGAAGACGCCCTTGTGCTAGTCGCGGCACAAACCCAATTCTCAGCGCCCCTATTGTCCGCGAGAAGCTGTGGAAGCATTATGGCAACAGCGTTTGTCATTTCTAAAAAAAAATATTGAATTTCTGTAATGACGTCACCACTGAAGTTGAACGTTCAAAGCCATGATTATATCAGTATTATTAAAATAGAAAAAGTTGTGAAATAAGAACTATTTCAGCGAGTGGCAAAACAATGTTTAAAATTCCTTGAACATTTCGTGAAGATGTTCCCCTTATTTCTGTAATTTTATTCAAGCATTTTGCTCCTCATTTTAATCTTTAATTAACCCACTTAAAGTAATATGAGAGGAGCATTTTCGAATTTTAATGAAACGATGTTACTTAAGTATTTTTTATTTGAAAGTCATTTCAATGTCGTTTTCAGAATAATATTAAAATGTTTGAAGCATTACATAAATTTAACTATCAATCTTGAATTTGAAACCGAACTCAGTGATATAAATCTTAGATACAATTGATGAAAATCTGTTTGAGATATTTGTATCTCTTTTACAAACATAGACAAGGACTTGTGCACAATTCCACTTGATCGATTAATGGAGATAGGCTGTTGGAATATGAACTAGCTTAGAATTAACCCTCCTTGAAAAGATACATATTCAATGCCTCAGTAAAAACAGAAAAAGATCTTTGTGGCCGATCAGTCTTCTAAGCTACATTGAAGTCAGGCGCACCGAGTTCGAGTCCCGACTTAAAGTTATAATTTATTAGATAGATTAGTAGGCCTTGAAAGTGGCCATTCGAATATCTCAACAATGTCTTACCAGAGAGTCAAGGATATACTGACGCACAAATTGGGCCGGTTTATCCAAAGTAATACCATCATCATCATCATTTCAGCCTTAAGACGTCCACTGCTGGACATAGGCCTCCCTCTTTGGGGAGGAGGAGGGTGTTTGTTATAATCGCCACGCTTGGCAGGCGTGTTGGCGATACCCTGATATGAGTGATGCCACGGGCCCATAAAATACGTGAAACAGTATTAGTACTGTTTCGCTAAGTGAGCGAAGATATCGGATACCCAGGAATTGATCAAGCCTTGTAAAAAGCCGGCTACACAATCTAAGTGAAAATTGTGGAGCTGTTGTCTGATGTTGGAGATTTCTTCATATAAAGGACACTTGATTACTTCATCGCCCGCTGTACAATAAAAATAGGAAAAATTTTGAGTTCCTTCGTTGATTTTATTTCTAAGGACGACTTTAATCATCCAACACTCAAAGTCCTCAGCGAAGCCATATAACATTTGTATGAAAAGGAATACGAAATATTTATCACGAATTTTAAAATAACACTGTTTGGGAAAAAAGTTTGGGAGTGTAAAAACAACACAACTTGAACGAAAGGAATAAAGTTTATTACATATTACATGACTTAAATAGGTTCATACAACCTACGAATACTCTTTTTTTATTCTATAGTGGACATCGGAGCAGGTGGGTCTCCTATGTGGTAATAGAACACCGTCGTCCTTGATAACCGCTCCACAATTCGCGCATTGGTTGTGTTGCTGGCTTTTTAGGCTGATTAAGCGGCAAATTTAAAGGCCTCTGATATCCTCACTCACACTGCGAAACAGTAAAGTTCCGTTTCACGCTGAGTATTCAGTTAGTGAGGCCCAAATATTGCGTCAGCATATTCTTCAGCAAGGCTCATCCACGGTCCCACTCTTATTTTTAAATAGATCATTACCACAAACCTAACACCATTGCGTGTGTTAAACGGTGTTGAAATTCAACTGAATGCAATGTTTATTAAACGTTAACAAATAAAGGCTTTAAAATAGGTTTACATTAGATACAGCCTGAGCACAACAATGCATCAGTGCAGTACTATGGAAGCGATTAGTGCTTCGACCGCACTGGCCGCAAGCGGCAATAATAGTCGTGATTTACTTATTACAAATAGAATATATTACTGATAAAAAGTCAAATATATATGCTTGAGAATTTTGCCTTGAAATTGGATTACAGAAAATTTAATTTTTAGTTCAGTTTAAATATCTTTTGTTCATATCCTTTTTTATTTGTTTTTATAGAGTTCTAGAAGTAAATGTGCTACTACACATGTACAGCTTACTTGAGATTTTCCACCGCCCATGGATACCCGTTGCTTCAGATGGGTTGCGGGTGCATTGCCAGCCATAAATGCCTTTTCCATGTTAATCAATAAAAACCATCAGTCATTTCGTGGTGTATTCTGGATGATAACATTTTTTAATAAAATGTTGATTAGTTTTTATTTTAAATAGTCAATTTTAAATCAAATATTATGAACAATTACTAAGAAAAACATGCATTTCTTTTACACACTGTATTTTTAAGGTTCTAAGGTTGAAAAAAAAAATACTCTGTACAGATTAAGGTGAAATGAGTTCTTCTCGGCAATGCTAGGAAATTGTTACGAGAAAATACTTTTACAAATGTCAAAACCTTAGAAATATATTACGGTAAGCAGTTATTTTCTATCTTAGGAGAGAATATACTTAATTTATTTAGTTTTTTATCTTAAGACATTTAAGACATTTGGCACAGATGGGTGAAGTTTCTTTGTTATTTTATGGTATAGAGGACGACGAAGGAAGTGGGCCCCTTTATGGTAAAAGAATACCGCCGCCCATGGACGGCCGCGCCACAGTCCGCAAATTGGTTGTTGCCGGCACTTCTCGTCGATTAAGCGGCCTTTTTAAGATCTTTCGACATCAATTGTTGATATGAACAATGTTGATTGAATGTTTCAAGTACAGATACCATTTCACGCTGAGTACTCTGTGAGCCCGTGGTATCACTTCGGATGAGCCGGCCCAATTAGTGCGTTAGCTTATGCTTCAGCTTGGCTTTCAATCTGATGAAGAAAGAAACATAAATACTTCACGTTTAATATTTAAAAAATACAAAACATTACATAGAAATAACTATTAAAAATATGGAAAACAAGGATAAGACAGTTATAATTTAAAATATTTCATATATGTGTCTGTACTACTAGTAGACAAGACAATATAACATCAATTAGGATCGCAATAAATTAAAGCATGCGTTAAGAATAATTACTAAGTGGTTTAACACTAAACAGAACAGAGTCCGAGCATTGGCCAAAAACTTTGTATGGACAATTTGAGCGGGCTCCAACAAGACAATGGATTCGCCCGAAAGCGTTTTACGTCTGCCAACAACCACAATAAACACGCTTGGCAATTTTGTCACAATTCATTGGACCTTATCTTGACCGCGAAGCCCATATCCGTACACCAAGCAATTATATCGAAAGCTACGCTATCGATATTTACTTCAACCATTGCTGCTCTTGTATGGAAACAACAGATTGTTTCATACAAACACTGCAATGTATGGCAAACATATATAACATCATATAAAAGTCGGTAGATAAAAGTAACATGGAAATGGCCATCCATAACGAAACACGATCCTACCGATTCGTATCTATTTCTTAATAGAGCCCAATGTCTTCTAAAAGACAATTGCACAGTATTTCCATGAATAATTTCGTTTCATGGTTATCTTGTTAGCTTGACATTTGATTGGGGTATCAAAATGACAAAGGGTATGCTATATGAAATTGGTTGAATAAATAATTGTTTCCATTTACTAAGGATTACGGAATATATCAAAAAATGTAATATACGTAAAGAAGATAGTCAATGTTAAATTGTATGTATTTTTATGGAAACGGTGGCAACCGAGCAAAAGGCTCACCTGGGGTAAACGGTTCTTTCGCCCATGGTCACGCCACAGCCATTGCTAAGCCGTGGGTGCATTGACGACCTTTAAGGGATGGATTTTTTATGTTTTAGCGGACAACGGAGACTCGTATATTATAAGAGAACAC
>DWCF01004052.1:0-17619 GCA_018230265.1 Delias oraia
TGGCGCGGTTGTTCATGGGCGGCGGTGTTCTCTTACCATATTGGAGACCCACCTGCTCCGTTGTCCGCTATATTATATAAAAAAACCATGTTTGTTTCTGTTGATTAGTATAATAATAACGTTGTTAAATTACCACATTCAACTTAAAACGCTTTTAAATGTAATTATCTTATACCCCACAATATTATCTATAACTTATTTTTTTAATAATTTTAATATTAACATAAGTTTATTTCACTCTTTATCACCATGAGGTTGTAAAATAACTCAGCATCCTAACAATGTGAAATTTTATTCTTAGACAATGACAGCACTAAATACGGCAAACTTCAAATTAAGAAATAATAAATCAGTTTAAAATATCAAATATACATGATATATATATTAAGTATGTTAACTATCATTGTCAGGATTAATGCAAAAGTACTCTCTATCCCTTAGCTTGGTGACCCCTTTGGTGAAGACCCTAGGTGAGCCTCCTGCTCGTTTGCCACCGATATTATAAAAAAATCTCTAAAGTATCATAGAAGTACATTCGTAAAGCATCCTGACCGTTACCGTGTACAATATCGTGAAATGAGGTAAACTTGTGCGTGTCCATGCCTCCACTTGATGTATTATGCCGCAATTTTCGGCTGAAAATGACCCTTATTACTGCATGATAAGGGTCACTCTGGGATCCATTTACAGTGTGGATTCAGTGTCAACAGAGACCATTAAAATAGCTCCCGAATGATATTACAGAATCGACATTTCAACGCACTTTATAAACATCATACAGCAATTATAGCTACGTTTTAACATAATTCTAAAGTTTAGTAAACTATGTTTTGCTTATCTGAAGAACTTAGATGTATTATATAATGAAATACATTTTTATTAAATAGCAATAAACATCATAGTGAATTAATATTATATCTAAATCTTTATACTGTCTGATATTTATATTACGCTAATAATTTCAAATATTTCACTATTTTAAAAATTCTATGTCCAGTTAGTGTAAACAAAATTATGTATGGATACTTCTACTCTATTTTTGTCTCGTTCGTTTCAATGTAAAATATATAACGTTTCTTGTTATTTACTTCAAGTTTAGTTTTCGCTCAACACCAAAGGGCGTCCCCACGACATGTGAATATATACATTTAGTAAACAAAGTAGCTTTCAAATGATATGACTATCTCTTGGTAATTTATATGGGTTTCAGAACTCAATTTATATATTAATTTATTATTTTTTTATTTCTTGTAACTTTCTGATACAAGGTGAATCATTTTTTTTAAAAATCCTAGATTATTTTTGACACTCTACTAAATTGCTAACTTATAAATCACTTAAAACTTTTGTATCACGAAATATGAAATAAATAATTACATACTTTGAAATCAATTTATTTATTAATTATATTTTACATACAAACATAAAAGTAATTGTAAAATGTTAAATTTGGTATCTTATATTAAATCAGAAAAATAAATTATTATTTAATAGATTACTAGTGATCTCAATTACTTTAGATTTTTTTATTAATTTATTTCGAAATCTTTTCAAACATGATGTCATCTGTCATCATTATAAAACGTCTGTAATAACAACATCTTAGCATATTATCGTATTGAAGAAAATCAATTTCTGTAAAATATTATTTTAAACGTTTCTAACATTGTTCTACTACTATTCTTAAAAGTGGTCTCTATATATTTTAATTATATCCGTTAAGGGGCTGCTGAAAAATTTATATTTAAATGTAATAAAAGTTGAGGATAAAATGAATGAATAGGTATATTAGTTAGTTTTAAGAGGTAGAAAAGGGGCTAAATTCCAACAGAGTGTAGCGAAATTCATTACTGACTGTATAATTGTTTAAGCCTACAAACCTAAATCACAAATGACGGGAAACAATATATATCGAATACATATACTTTAAACTCATTTGTTAAGGGCAGACTCTAGAAGGCAACTCTAAATTCTCACTAACTATGACAAATGTGGGTTTTTGTTGGCAGGAAAAGCTGATATTTTTCTCCTTGCTAATTGGCTTACATTGAAATTTGAAGAGATAATTAATATTTATCTTCAAAACGTCGACGATGTTCGTTTTAACAGATTTATGCGAGTTTTTTAGATAGGTAGATTATTTATCGTATTCGAGTATATACGTTAGACTACAGTTTATCAATTTTTTTAATATTATAGTGGATTGGTTGTGTTTCCGGCTTTTGAAGCTACTAAACGGCTTTTAAGGCTTTTAAGCGGCATTTTTAAGAGCTTCCGTTATCTTCACTCACTCACTGAAACACAGTACAAGTACCGTTTCACGTTGAGCATTCTGTGAGCCCGGATCACTTCGTATGAACCGGCTACTTACTGAGACAGCTTATGTTCCACCATGGCTCCCCCACGGGTGAGCAAATTATATTAATATGATATAATTCTATAATATCTGATAGAGCTCTAGTTTTACAAGGGAACATAATCAAATATTTACTTAAAAGAATTTGTGTCTGTCATAACTTATGCATTTAAAAAAATATGTTAAACATGTTCGACTATCAACAGCTTAATAAAAACATCCTTTTAAAATTTTCGATAGTAAATATTACCAAAATATTGATAATACAGATAAATTATGAAACGGAAACTATCATTGTTTATGTCAAGCGATAGTGCATTTACAACCAATGCGATACACGACTACAGAGATAGTTAAATATATCTAATTAAATTTAATGTTGTATTAATTTTTAGATGGTTCATTTTATCTCTCATATATTTTATATGAAATATAAATATTATTGTAAAAAAATCCAATTAATGACTACAGAAGTGACACTTTTATAATACAATATTCCACGGAGCTAACAGTAGTCGTGGTTATAAATAGATAAACGTTCTTGTTACAGAGCGAAATCTCTTTATGTAAATTAGTTGAGATCTGAGTTTCCTACGTACATTATACAGTCTACAAAAAACGATTAAGAGGCGCTATTAGGAAAAGAATTTAGGAAAAAAATCCTAAATCGTTTTGGATCTATTATACCTATTTTGTATATTTATAGTTTGGAAGATGTCAATTTCACTATATACATATAAATAATTAATATATTATAAATAATGACTGTAAAAGTATTTACAAATCCCTAAAATACCGCCAACGCTACTGTAGTCCAACTGGGGTGTTTCCAGTGGCCGACGACCTTTTATCCTTGGTAAGCCTCCTGCTCCTTTGCATCCATAAAATAATCTAAAATACCTACATTAATGTAGCTTTATTATGCAAACACGTTGGCTGACTAATGCGCCATTTTCAGGTACCCATAAGGCTATAAAACTTTTATACATATTTTATATACAAGTACCAAGTAAATAACTAAAAAGAGGAATTCGTGTTTGTTGCATTAAAAGCTTTAACCTCACATGAGATAGAATTTTTATTTTTAAAACAAAATCGTACTTCATAAGAAATATCGAAGCCCTGAAGGTATAGCCCGAAGACTGACGGAAGCGGTTTTCAATATCTTAAAAATGTTTTTTATTTCTTATTTACTTCTTAAAAGGTTATATTTACTAAAGAGATATATAAAAATAGTATTTCATGACTTTTGATTAATAAAACAATAAGAAAATTAAAATGTTAGAAATAATAATAAAGTTAAATAAAACTATTAATGGTAATATCATATGTGTCAAATTTACATTCGTTTACTTACGCAATTGTACTCAGAAATATTATTAATTCAACAGTTGATAAACGTAATTTTTTAATTGATAATAGCGTCTTTGCTGCGAGGATAAATAAAGATTTTTTTAAATATTTTTAAACATTATTAGTAGTGTAAACATTTCTTTCAAAATAAATTATGTAAATTTTAAAAGTAAAGTTAATAAGGACAGTATTAATTTATAAGCAGTTTATGTATATGCATAAATTGACGCACTAAATTGGCCGGCTCATCCAAAGTGATACCACGGGCTCACAGAATACTCGCTGAGTGAGTGAGGATAGCGGTTTATACAAAATGCTGCTTAGTTGGCGTAAAACGGCCGGCTACAGAACCAATGCGCACATAGGAGACTCACCAGCTGCGTTGTCCGTTATACCATATATTTTTTTTAATTCTTAAAGTAAATGGAAAAGCTCGCTCTCTAAAAATGCCAGTAAGTTAAACGTGATAAGCCTTTAGTTTACCATGTCAACAAATACTTGACATTACTATTAATATTCATGCCTGTGAAGCCTCCAGGTGCTAAAGACATGTTATAGAGCAGTCATGCTCTATCTTTTATCTATAGAACCGTTTGCCCTACTTTCATAAGATTATCTACCAATTGAAATACAACAGGTATAAAACTGTATTCTTTGTAAAGTGCTTTTAATATTATCCGGTAATTCGTATGCTAAACGTTTAAATAATTAGTTTTATTGCAAATATCATAAATTAGTTTATAATAAATTTGGAATATAAAAAATTACACTAAATTTAACTAAAGCAAGATGACTATTACCTCCCCTTTTTATAACAATCTGTTTAAAATAAGCATAGATAGAGTTTTTGACTTAAAAATGATCAAATACCTTACCAAATTGAGCTAAAAATGCAATTCATATTGTAAAGACTTTAGTAGTATTACGGGGTAAATGTTAAACTTTTTAAGTGAAGTTATTTTAATAAGACTATAATATTTCTACCCAACTTTTTGAGGTTGTAAAAAATACCACTCAAAAACAACATTACTATAAAGCTGTGTAATAATGTAGCTGTTAATACTTGATTTAATCCCGCCTCAAAAAAGAAACGTAAATAAGTAGAAAGAAATAATCTTTTAAGAAACAGACATTCTTATAAGACAGCATTTCTAGATGGGGCATTGTGGGGTACTTCAACATTCTAATCCCCTCATTAACGATCTCATAAGTCTGCGTTATCCGCCAAGATGTTTGTTCGGAAACAATGCAGCTTCTAATCTTAGTATGGGCAAAAAGTGACTATCGATACAATATTTAAAATGGAAATTATTAGGTTTATATTTTTTATTTTAATTCAATTCATATTATAGATTTCTATTGGTTTCACTAATTTTCTAAACCGTAAAGATAAAACAAATAAATAACTAAACATTAGAAAATAACTTCAGTTATTGATTTAATACAGTACTAAGAAACACTCTGACTATTCAGTCCCAGGGTACTCAGCATGAAATGGTAGTGGTACTTGAATTGATGCTTCTACTGTGTTTCTCTGAGAGATTGAGGATATCAGAAAAAAGCCACCAATACGCGGTCTGCTCTGGGCCCATCTGCTCCGTTGTCTGCTACAGCATAAAAAAACTTTTGACTGTATTAACATGCGACAAAGTTACAAATTATGAGAGCAAAACACATCAATTTCTATAGGTAAAAGGGTATATTCATTTTTTTAATTACTGTTTTTAAAAGGGCGAGCTTGATTTCGCAATTATGTTGCTTTGTAAACAAGTTTATTTTTATTTTGCGGATGTCACGTCGTTTCTACAGATTACTCTCCGAATGAGTTTTTTCATTTTGAACGATAGATATTTGAAGTCTTTGATAACATTTATTTCAAATATAGACAAAGGATAACAGTATGTTTAATCATTCTGAAATAGTAAATTTAATATGCAATATAAATCATGATTTATAAACAAATTTTATATTAACGTAAACATTATAAGTATGTATATAGAAACAATTAAATATATGGAGTAAACACAATTGAAATATAAACAAGAAATAATCAGCTATATTAGAAAAAACAGCGTATCTTTTCTAAGGATCCCATTATAATTTTCTTTACCTGACGCGTTCGTAGCGCTACGTAGCACCGTAGAGTACAGCTACGAGTCTTTGTTTGGTTGCGTTAGATCTACAGTCCTCAAATTATAAAATATATGAACTCATTGTGTTAAATAAAATTTAGAATGTATATGTATACTATGATTAAATAAACTCACAACTCTTAAGTTGTACGCTTACAATACAGAATCTATTCTAAATTCAAATAATATAAATATTTGACAGATTTTCTTAATAAATTGTATTAACTTGAAATAGAAGATTGCTTTAAAATAAATGATGTAAAATTGGCATAATTCTTAAAGGAACCCTCATTACGGTACTATTTTAACTAAGATAGGTTATATCAAATAGTTGAAAGCACTTCATATTCATGATACAGCATTCTATTTTTTAAATTGAATAAATGACCTTTCTTATTTCCGTAAAGTATTTGAAGCTTTAAATTTCCTGAACCTTTCAATTACGTTTAACAAAGATTTCTCTTAACAAAAGGACCTATCAAAAAAGGTGCGTAACAAAACTGGGCAATAGCTTTTTTTATCAAAGAAGCTGTACCTCTATATTAAAGCACTTTATTATACGAGTACTTTTGATCATTTTTTATTCTCAACTTTTTGATTGTTATTAGAATATTTAAGAAATAATGAAGTACATTCTTTAACATATTTCTATAAAAGTATTTTCGAGAGTGGATCATTTATAATAAATGTGGATTCAAATTCACAATATTTTGAAGATACAATTAATAAACCTACAAAATATGATCGGTCTGTGTTAGTTATAAAAAAAATTATTACCTTTATAAATGGTATATAAAATATCCATACGTGCCCATACTGTTAGCTTAGTAATAAGATCTAAATATGAAAAACATCAAAATTGGGAATATTTAATGAAAATTAAACATTCATGTTACTTTTAAATATTATTAATTGGAATAAGATACGAATTGTTCATTTCTTGTACGTTAAAATTTTTAATCAGTATGAAATTCACCTGAAACTTCGACATATTGTCAGAAGGGGGCCTCAGATAATAAACATTCAATTTATATCGACGCACCAAATACATTTCCGAGAGTATTATTTGCTCATGGTAGCACACATAATATTGCATTCAGAAATTTTTATATTAACATAAACAAAAACCAATCAATTATAAGTGTATGCTACGTTTTTATATAAAAAATAAACTATACGGACAATGGAAGCCAGAATTTGGAATAAAATTTAATAGAGATGTTTAAATGTGAACATGGTAACAAAATATTTATGAATAAAGCTTAAGTTTCAATTTTAAAACGTTTACTTACCAGCTTTACAAGGATCCAATCCTAGATCATTAGACTCTTTGTTTTCATAATTGTTGGAGAGTAGTTCATCTATCGTAAATTTGTGTGGTTCTTCTTTCGCCTCAATTGCGGAGAAAATAAAAGTCAATACTATAAAAGCGCCTACGGGCAACATACCCTTGTGAAACGTCATTTCAAAAAATCACCAAACACAAAATTTAAGCATTATTCACCAATCTGTAACAAAGATAAAAAATGTTAGCTTATAATATATGAAACAGATTTAATATATTGACATTTGAACACATGAAATTGAATGAAGAACATGTAACATTTTCAAAGATAATAACTATAAAAAAACATCACTCGTGTTTTTAAGCTTTCAAATTAATTTGAATATATCTGAATATATATTGAATATATTTATATAGCATAATTTGATAAAATACAATGAATTTTAAATACAATTACCAAAATATAATGAATTTTATCAATAATTCGTTAAATCTAACATAGTTTCTGCTACAAATGCGTCTTTGAAATTGACTAATAGTTGTTCAGAACTGGCATCAACTTTACCACAGCTTAAGCCACTAATGGGACTGCAGATCATTTAAAACACTTCTTAGCTGGCATTGTCTTCTTGCTAGCAAAGATAAAGTATTTGATTCTTAAAACGGACCAAAATATTCGTTCGAACGTTCTTAATATAATGTAAAACTCATAGGTATATAATATAAGGTTTTAATCAATATATACAAACTGTAACTGTAACTCAGTCGCACTAGAAAAAGTAAACTGTTTTATCAATAAAAAATTCTAAAAACCTATCGTATTTATTATAGATTATGATTTTTTGGATTTATTAAATACTGACTACATAAATCTCAAAATCGAACCTAATATAAAATATACCTTTCGTTTCATTATATATTTTTTTTATTCTATAGCAGACAACGGAGCAGGTGGGTCTCTTATATGGTAAGAGAACACCGTCGCCATTGAACAACAGCGCCATAGTCCGCGCATTGGTTGTGTTTCCGGCTTTTTATGCCGCGCTTAAGCGGCACTTTTAAGTGCCTCCGATCGATCCTCACTCACTCTGCGAAAGACAGTACAAGTACCGTTTCACGCAAGTGTTCTGTGAACCCGTGGTAACACTTCGGACTAGTCGGACCAATTTGTGCGTTAGCATTGCTCTCCCTCGGGTGCGACAATATTAAGACAGTATTAAGAATATTATTTAATTTTCCGGGATTCAAACCCGATACCTCTCACTTCATGGTAGACCTATTAAACTACTACATACATACTTATTACAATCTCGGTACTGATTGATTAGTAATTAATAGTTGATCAAAATTTGTGTCGTAAATATTTTCCCTTTGATGTAATAATGGTAAATCTTACGTGAGAATATAACAAAGTTTCAAGTCACCAAGTTTTGTGAAAATAGTTTCTTGGGGAATTCCGGGCGTGCAAATGACGTTAATCGTTAATTTTGTCATAAGTTTCATAATTAATATTAATATAAAAGGCTTTCTTCAGGTCCAGTGAATTGTTGTTCATTCGTTTATTGCCAAGTAACAATGATCTTGTTTCACTAGTATTTCGGATTGAGTTTATTTCGCCGGTTCTTCGCAGCGGGTTTCGTTTGGAACCGGTAGTTGATCTATTTTGGTATATTGAATAAAAATATTTAATTTTATTTCATCTCAAGCGTGTATATATATAAGCGCCTTAGAGAACTAAATCATTTTCGTATTATTTTAAAGACATTGCTTGCATTATCCATATATTTTAATTCATATTTTAATCTAAAATAATTAAATTAATAACTGCCTTGTAGTAGTTGTTATTAAATGGATATTTTTTATTTTATTATATAATAACGAAAATAAAATGTAATTTTAAAAGAGATATGTTATTCTTATAACTTTCAAATATTTACAACACTGACTTTTTGTATTGAGTTGTATATGAGTTTGCTGCTAAAATATTAAATCATTTTATAAAAATGGTACCTAATAAACTTAGATGTAATTTCTTCTTCTTTTTTTCATAATATTCATTGATAATTGAATCTTTCTACATCAAGATGTGACAAATAAAATTGGAGACAATTTGAAAATAGCAGTAATGTCATAAATAACAAAACCTCTTAAATGTCTGAACAGATCATTATTAATAGTAATTACGATTTGAGAACCTTCAAAGAAAGAGCGCTAACGCATCCGCGGTCTCGCAAGGGCTAAGCCTCCGTTCACCCGTAGTGAGCCTCTTGAGCGTTTGCCACTGTTTCCGTAAAAAAATATCAAGTCCTTTCTTAAATACAACGCACAGAATTACAATTGATCCATTCAAATTGTAGTATGGCATTAACAACGTTTGCCATCAGCCGGACAGACTCTCCTTAATCTCTGTCCAATTCTAACAAATTAGAATCAACATTTTATTCTAAGTACACACGACACAATCATAACTAATCAGTTTGTGTTCTTTGACCTTATTGTAAATTTCCTTTAATATAACTACGTTTTTGTGCAGATGAATCTAAACTGTATAAGCTTATGAATAGAGTATGCTTTTTAATAACTTGTAATGGCGTTTACTATTGAATGCAACGAAGTAGGAGCTCCGGTCAGCACTATCACTGAATGATAAGGGAGACACATTCCAATAATGGTCCGTTTGCTTTCTTTGTGTTATTCATACCAGCCCAGAATGCTCCCTTAATAGGGCACCCCGTTTATTTGTCAAACTCGTTGGGTCACAGATTATCTTGTATTCTTTTCAATAATAATGGGTTCAAAGTAGTGTCACACGATTGTAAATCAAAGTATAATTGTCTAAGCTTGTTTATTTATAACTAGCCTTGCCTTCGTCAGTTCATACGAGTACATGTCAGTCTTTCTTTCTTTAGTTAGCAATTACGACTTAAAATGACCATCTGGAAGGATCAATCCTGATTTGTTCTTCAAAATATGTACTTTTAAGTGATTTTTAAAAACAATTTAAATTTAAAAAATCGTCAAAGATATTCGATGGCAATGAACTACCCTTATATTGAAATAATTTTATGATTAAGTAAGAACATATATTTGGGTAAGCGTCTTAATTGTAGATTACCAAAGAGATAAATTTTCTTCAACGTGAAACGGTACTTGTACTGTGTTTCGCAGAGAGTGTGAAGATATCAGAGGCCCTTAAAAGTGCCCATTAAGCGGCGTAAAATGCCGGCAACACAACCAATGCGCAACTGTGATGCGATTGTTAATGGGTGTCGGTTTTTTCTTACTATATAGGAGACCGACCTGATCTGTTATCCACAATAGAATAAAAAAAAACAGACAAAAAATGTAACAGAAAAAAAATGGTTTTCTGTTTGTAGAACTAAGTTTCACTTTTTATAACTGTAGACATACCACAATATTTGCAGCTTGACAAATAAACATTGATAAGGCACAAGGTATAAATAACAATTATAAAGATCATCTTATAGTTCAAGTTCTATTGTTGATACATTTATGAAATAACCTCGCAATTCCTTAAGTGGTTAAATAAAAACTCAAACGACTACGCAAAAACAATATTATAACCCTTTACATATTGAAGCCGCATTAAAATATAATAATATAATAAAAATATAAATAAATACAAATTTTTTTTTAACAAATTTGTTTCAATAGACTAATTAATTACAAACATTAAAGCTATTGCAGGAAAACAACGTTAGACAAGTTTCTAACTATTTTTCTTCTTCTTTTATTTAAAAACATATAAAAGATAAAAAAAATACTTAGATGTGCATACATTATAGATATTACGTAAGTCATTTAAATAATAGATACTGAAAATTAACCAAAGGATAAAAGTCTTCTTTCATAGTAGATGTGAAAAGGGGCTTTAGTGCTACCATATAGCTCAGAGCACATATATCGCCAAATGCAGACGGCATTAATTAGTGGATTCAACCAGGAAGCGTAAATCCAATATCTGTATGCGTAGGAAATAGGGTTTCAGGATTTTGAATAAAACCTTACAATGCTGCTTTGAATTTTGATATTCGTTTCTATTTGATTAGTAGTGAATAAACAATTTAAAAACCAATTTAAATTTAACCTCATTTCAAGTAAAACAAAAGATATAATGAATATTTGCTTGTTATCACTAAAAATATTAAACTATTCCGTTGTACGTAAAGTTTGATTTAAATGAAATAAACTACTAATATTACGTACATAAATAAGGTATTTTTTAATAATGCAATCTGACCAATATAAAGACATCACATGAAACAATGTTTACGTCCGTTCCACTGCCAAAAAGATTTCTGTATATATCTAATCTAAAATTACTTTATCCCGAACCAAAATTAAAGCGCATTGAATCTGAATTAGGAATATATCATTATACCAAAAACGATTTAAAATAACTTGTACAAGAAACTGCTTTTTCATAGACTTAGTTATATACACGCGGTCATATTTGCCTCTATTAGGTAAATATTTTTTGTACAAAAACAAAAGAGAGATATTTATAGCAATAAAAACTTATAAATGTTCTTTATATATGCTATGCATGTTTCAAAAAAAGATTACAGAAAAATGCCAATAAGAATCGTTTTAAAATAAATAAGTGAATTATAATAATATTGAGCAACTAAAATCTACTTACACGCACTCGTAAATAGCACTTAGTTACACACTGTTAAATTGTAGAGGTCAAAATACAAAACGACTTAACTGGGCAGCGTCCCGACGACAACTGATATCCTCGCTTAATGTTCGGGAGATGTACAATTGCATTTATAAGTCAATTTACTTTAAGTCTAGTTTGTTAGCATCGCATCTTCCAAACCTCGGAAGATGTTTTGGCTAAAACATTATCTATTCCTTTATCAAGGTATTAGTTTTTATTTGTTTGCTAAACTCAAAACTGGATACCCATAAATTTTAAAAAAGATGCCTTTCTGTTATAGATAAAAATCTGGTTCAAAATGACTTAGTACTTGTGATGTGAAATAACGCCTAAACAAATTTGATTTGTCGTTAGGCCACTTGATCAAAGATAATAGTAAAAATATAAAAGTCTAAGAAAGTTCCATAAAGAAATTTAATTAAATAAAAAAAATGCCAAGATTACAATCCAAATCATTTCTCCGATCTCTAAAACTTACCTCGAACTAATGCTTGTAAGTATTGCTTTGCTAGAAACCATAAAATAATATTCGTTGAATCTCAATAAAATATATTTTCTTTTCTGAACACTACAATGTTACTGGTTGTAAAAAATTACTTGAAGGTACTTTTTCCTATGTTATGACAAGGGATAGTCTGCGCTTTGGTTGTGTTGCCGGCTTTTTACGCCGCTTAGGCGGCATAATTTCAAAGGCCTCCGATATCCTCACTTACTCGGCTAAACACAATATAGGTGCACCATTACACACTGGGTATTCGGTAAACCCTTTAGTAAATTTACTAAACGATAAAAAGAAATTATAAAATATATTATATGTATTGCAGATATTTAACAATAAATTCAAAATTGAAAAATTTATTAACTTATAAGTAAAAATTTTTACCTAAATATTTAATATATCTTCGTGATCAGGTAATCAAATTGCACCTAAAGAAAAGTATCTTTAAAATAGAATTAATAATATTAATATAATTTATTCAGTCTCTGTAAGGGCTTGACCGGGCAAGTGTTTTAATACTGCCTCACACGTAGGAGAGCCATGCTGAAGCATTTGCTGACGAACTAATTGGGCCGACTTCTTCGAAGTGATACCACGGGCTCACAGAATACTCAACGTGAAATTGTATTCGTATATCGGTGTTTCGGTGAGTGATTTAGGATATCGGAGGCCCTTAAAAATGCCGCTCACGTGGTGTAAAAGGCTGGCAACACAACCAATGCGCGGATTGTAGTACGCTTATCTATGGGCGTCAGTGTACTCTTATCATACAGAAGACGCCTGCAACGTTGACCGCTATACCATAATAAAAAAACGCATGCATTCATTTTGAGGTTGCTTGAATTTTTATCACGTGTTTTAACTGTAAAATTGTCGCCACGACTGTACTGACCTTTACACGTTGTCGAAACGGCAACAGCTATTCATTATTATGTTAAAGTTTATCTCGTTAAGTAAACAAGCAATAATTACCATATTCACTATGCCTTGTCAAATGTGTGTCTATTGTGAACTTAACTAGATTGTCTACGGAATTTCATATCTGTTATATAATTGATTTGTATTATAATCTCAGGACATTGAATTGCTAAGCCCGCTTAAATTAGATTCTCTGCTTGAATGATTGTCAAGCTTAAGACCAAGATGTGATATTAATATCGTTTACACAAGACAATAGTTTAATAGAAATGCTTTATATTAGACAATCATTTCAATTAACGTACTAATATTATTAAGGTGGAGGCCTATGGCCAGCAGTGGACGTCTTACGGCTGAAATGATGATGATGATGATTAGTTATAAACACTGATTATAATATTTCTATTTTTCTGGCAAAACACTGCTAGGAAATGCACGTCTTTTTAATAATTATATAGCAAACAACGAGGCAGACACGTACCCTAATGATAAGAGACAACTGCGCCGCAATTCGCACATTGGTTATGTTGCCGACTTTTTAGAAGGTTCAAGCGGTATAGTTTAGTGAACCTCCAGTAACCTCTCTCAGCGGAACATGGTACCAGTACTATTTCACTGTTAGTATTCTGTGAATTAATACATAAAATAAATGAATAATTAATTTCATAAAGATTAATTAAATATACATTCATTTTACATCCATAAACTTTTTCGTTATTGTAAAGAAAGGTATTTTTAAACTTGTCAAACAGCCACTTAACGCAAATCGAGTGACGGAATGAGGAATAGTCTTTCCCGGTTCATTTTGACTTGAGGGTTTGGCGTTAACAAATTCAACTTTTGTAATTTTAAGATAATTATTTTTTTATATTTATTTTTATATTTAGAAACTGCACTTTTAATTTTATTGTGTAAAACAAACCCTAGTCTGTCAGCTTAAAATAAATATCAAAATTAATACTTCTAATATAATATGTCTGCACAGGTGACCTTAAATGTTAATTTAAAAGCTATTTTAATTTTAGTATTAATATTTTATTTTTAACTAAACTACTGAAAATATATAAATTTGTTTGTAAACTTGAATAGAAACGCATATAATTTTTTTGTATTTAGAATTTTAAATATTTAAATTAAATCTCGCTCAAACTTGTTAGTATGGAAAATCTAGCATTAAAATTTCCCAGCTTTTCAGGGAAAGCTTCCGTTTGTGACGTAAATATCTACTTGAAGTCAGATGCAGAAAAGGTATTAATAATTTTTATAATAGAAGACATTTTATATCATTTCAATATTTGTGAAGGATTTTAATATAGTCTGAGGACATATTAAAATTTTTACTAACCGAAATTTATATTGTATATTTTATTAAAACAGGATATGTTTTTATTTTTTCTTACAAAATCGGACGGCAAACGAACAGGAAGCTCATTTAGCGTGCCGAAGGATTCAGTGTAATTAATAAGGTTTTGTGTATTAATAAGGTCTACAATTTTTACCATGTCTGCTGACAAAACCACAATAATACTATTTTAACTTAAAAACACATCAATTACTACCAGAAAATTCATGTTAAATTTTCATTTTCCTTAATTGCTTTAGTAAGTTATATAAGCAAATTTATTTGTATACAAAATAAAATTAATAATACATTTAGGTAACTGTTTCATTTGTTTTTAAATAATTTACTTTGTTATTATAATTATCAATTAAAAAATTCATCGCTCCATCTCAAACAAACAAAAATAAATGATTGAAATTAATTAAGGTACCTTAATATACAAAATAAATAACATTTTATTCGTTGATTAATTTTCCTGCGTTTTCTTTTGTATGCTATTATAAAAAATATACACCTGTTAATTGAATTGCTTTTTCACTTATATGAGAAATAAATTTAATATTTGAATCAAATCAAAGACCTATATTCAAACTAAATAATAATTTTACTAACAAATCTCAAATTATTCAAGCAAACTCTTTAAAACGACTCAAAAATATCAAATACTATATTAAAAAGATTACTCCTACATTATCTTCTCAAGGACTACTGATAACCGCATCTAAGTTGGAGCAAGAAGTAATGTCTGAAGTAATGTCTACGAACGCATTTCAATATATCTACGTACATTAGAATTCTAATTTCTTATCGTTAACCACAAATTTAGCCATAGTCTTTAGCGTCTGGGGTTTTTAGTTCTTAGATTTTTGATAGTTTATATGCTTATTGTTCAACATATAGGTTTTAATTGCCAAAATAAACGAAATAAATATTTTATATTAGTAAAAGAGTCATGAAAAAGTCATAAATATTAAAGATATATTCATATATATTAATATATACATCATATTAAATTTTCGCGTGTCTTATTGAATAATTATTTTACTTTAAATTTATACAAAAAATATGTTTCATATCAATTTATTACAATTAAACGTTTTATAAAAAAAGCACCAACTCAACAGATAAGAGTTGTTTTAATACAGACCGTTTTATATAAATTGCAATCGTTTATCTTGTCAGGCACTGAAAAATATCTCCATTGTGAGACGACACTTTTTTAAGACACCATAAACTTGTGCTAATCTTAAGCGAGTGATAGAGCCTTAATTAACACTATTAAGCCAAGATCTTGTCTGCGAAATAATCATGAAACGAGATGATTGCGCTTTCAAATAAAAGTTTGGAATACACTAGACCTCTTGTGAGTTTCGTTACTTTCTAATATTCCTAACGTAGTTTTGGAACTTGATATAACTTTAATAATTTAATCAAAATAATCTTTGGTCTAGTAATCAAAGTGGAGCATTATATTATACAACTATATCATATACGAAATCTTTTTAAAATATGATTGTAATTCAATCAATTATTTTTTACTTATAAAGCGTATATATAAAGAAATATGGTTACAAAATTAGATGACATTAAATTTAAAAAAGTAAAACCTTTACCCATTTTAAAAGCCTTACAATAAACTGATAAGGCTTGATAAATAAAAATATCGTTTTATATTATAATATCTAATAAAAAATTCCATTGTGTGCTCAACCTATATAAGAATTTCGTGAAAACACGCAATGAAAATTTTTTTGTTTGACTAAAATGTTATTAAAAATTAAATGATTATCATTTAAGATTTGTATCTTTAAATGAGTTTTATATCTATAAACTAATTGAATAATGCGTTTTAAAACACCGCCACTATAATCTTGAATTACCTTGTTACCATAAATTAAGTATATATTCTCATCTCTTATCAATTAGCTACAAAATCATACGTTATTTCTAATGTAAACTAAGATTATGTATACAGTAATATAACTTAATAGGGCGAGCCAGAACTATTCATAAAATTATTCTTTTTATAGAATGCAGTCGGTAGGTCTCCTGTAAGGTAAGAGATCATTAACAACTAGGACAACTTTGGTTGTGTTGCCGGCTTTCTATGCAGCTTTAGCGGTACAATTTAAAGAGCCTCCCGTATTCTCACTCACAAAACAATGTTAAGATACTCGGCCGGCCACTGTCAAACCGTTCCAAAGACCGAATTTTTATTTAGGCCGGGGATCGAACCCGATACATATCGCTTCGTGGCCGGCTTATAAAAGCACTCACGATGGTCGCGAAATAAGAGGATTATCAATTATTTGCATTTTTTTATATTTCTGTCAAGTTTAAGGTCAGGATATAAATATTCGCTTCATCATCATCAACCTATCAAGTCCACTGCTGGACATAGGCCTCCCCCAAAAGGAGGGTGTTTTGCCTTAATCACCACGCTTGGCAGGCGGGTTAGTGATCGCAGAACATCTGTTGTACTCGGAAGGGCGCTGCTGCCCACCCTCCAGTATTAAATATTATATGTATATATGCTTTAAATGAAAGTTCTTTATCATTTTTTATCAATCAGAAAAAATATGACATAAAAAATGTATTAAATTAGGAATTTAATATTATTTACGTAAATAAATTGGAACTGTTTTGATAACATTAGCACGTATAGCGTTTACCCTTACAAAGTTATTAAGTAAGCGTTGTACATTTTAATTTATCACTGTCACCCACATACCTGTCGTGTACGCTTTGACGACATAATAATTGACGTGGATGTTTTATTTAAATTTTATATTTTTATATAGCAGTGCATGCGTAAAATTTAAAACTGGTGAAATACCAGGAAACTTAGAATATGCAAGAATTCAAACCTTGGTACTGCAGTATAACTCTTTAAGTATTATTCCAGAGTAGGCTTAGAAAGAATATATTAGAATATAAAAATCATTTAAAACTTGTATTTACAAATATATATAGCGGATAACAGAATAGGTGGGTCTCCTATATGGTAAGAGAACACCACTGCCCATGGATAATTGCGCCGAAGTCCT
>DWCF01004053.1:0-17618 GCA_018230265.1 Delias oraia
GAAGCGTAAAGGACTCCGGGATAAGTGATATTTCACGCTGGTATCCTTTAAGCCCGTGGTGTCGTTTCGGAGGAGCCGACCCAATTAGTGCATCAGTGCGAACTTCAGCTTGGCTCTCCCACGGGAGACTTATTATAATATCATTACGTTTGACAGTTTCCGTAATCTTATCATAAAATATCCTAATGGTACACGTGAATTATATTCTTTCGAGAAAAATACACCGAATCATTTCTGTATAAGGAAAAATAAATAAAGAGAAAATTAACTCAGGACCCAATGCGAATTAATATTGTATTAATTTTGAATTATCGTTCCTGAGTTAGTCGACTCAATCAAAAGTATTTAGTAGTCGTCGTAATAGGAGACCTAGATTACATCAGCGCGCAGCCTCCTCTGTATCCAATAGTACTTAGTGTAATGCGTAGGCTTTGACGTGACCAATATCGTTCCAATATACCGTCGATGCATCGAAAAAGGGTCCATTTAACTCGAATTTCCGTTTACGATATATAAAGAGATTTTTGCGATTTCTAAAAAACACGGATTAAGAATTCTTGTTACTCATAGCATTTTATAACTATTTCCGAACTGATGAATCATTCAAAATATATAAGACACAACTAGATTTCTATTTAACAAGACACTTTAAATGAACATAAATAATGCATCTTCTAGAAGATATTACACTAATTGTTGTTTAATAAAAATTTATAATTTATTGGATCTTTAGAGGGGTTTAACAGTAAGCGGGCGCTGTCTTACCAATGTCGCACCCGTGGGAGAGCCATGCCGACGCACTGATTGAGCCGCCTAGGCCTTTAATCATAATATTTACTTTTTCATTTTTTACTTTTAATTTTTACTTAATATGTATCAATAAATCCCTCTAAGTATCATTATTCGGCTAGAAGTGATACCACGGGCTCACAGAATACTCAAAGTGAAACGGTACTTGTACTGTGTTTTGCAGAGTGAGTGAGGATATCGTGAGGATTAAAAATTCCGCTTAAGTGGCGTAAAAAGACTGCAACACAAGCAATGCGCGGACTTTGTCGCGGTGGTCCATGAGCAGCGGTGTTCTCTTACCACATAGGAGACCCACCTGCTTCGTTGTCCGCTATACTATAAAATAAGAATAAAATAAATAGAGTATTTTTTCATAGTCTGAGTTAATTGTGAGTCAAACTTCCACTGCCTTTGGCAGTTACGCGAAAACTTAGACTGAAATTGGCAGCCAAATTGATAGCAAAAGACAATGAAGACTTCGTTATGCGATACCCTTGCATTTATAAAACACTGTCAAAACCCATTTTCACATGGAAAATCTATTGAAAAAGGAAAAAAAATCCTTTGTAATTTTACGTTACGTTTACTTGCTGACTTCCGATTCCTCCTTCACTTAACGAAACATAACACTTATGCTATTTTCACGCTGGAAGTCTGAGCCGTTAATTTACGGCGTTGAAGCGTGGTCGCACACGATGGGCCTGATGGAGAAGATCAGAGTTATTCAGGGAGCTGTGGAGCGGGCAATGCTCGGAGTCTCGCTGCGAGATACAATCCGAAATGAGGTTATCCGCTGACGAACCAAAGTAACCGAAATTGCCCGCCGTTTTAATAAGGTGAAGTGGCAATGGGCTGACCACATCGCTCGACGAACCGATAACCGATGGGGTGAAAAGGTTTTCGAGTGACGACCGCGTACCGCGCACAATTATAAATACAATTGATCTATGAATTTAATTCAGACCGGGGACAAATCCAGTTCTATATAAAATTCATAAACCTGCCGTGCAAGAAGCGATTCAAATCCTAGAATAAAAGAGTGAACGCGATCTGTTTCAAGATATCGTTGGAAACGTGCCACACAGCGGGCACCGAGCCATTCCCTACTTTTCACTACTTTCGCCGCTCTCACAACGGCCGGCGGTTGCGAGCTCACAAAGACATTGTTTACGCCGCTTCCGATCTCTATGAACCGCCGAATGTATGCGGATATTGCCAGTTTTGCTTCAGACGTGTTCGAGTTTTGTTGAGACGTCTTTTCAACAAAACCGAGATTGACTTTTAAACTTTCAGAGTTTGATCGATTGAATTCTCGTTCCAAAACTGAGCGTTTTTAAGGCATTATATGCCGCGCACCACCGCTCTGTGCAAGTAGCTGCCAGCATGGTTATTACCAAACCTATGCGACTTAGTAATCTTCAAAAAAATACCGTCTCTATCCCTGAAATGCCGGCACAGCACCCGCGGCCCTGTAAAAGTTAGGCTAGTCCATGGGCGGAGGACTGCTTATTCTAGGTGTAAGGTGCGCCTTCTGCATGTTTGGTTCCCGGTTTTGTAAAAATTTTGTTTTATACATTATAATAGATGAATTTTTATTATAATTATTTAATAAAATAGGTTTTTTAAAAAATGCTACAGTGGAAATAACACGGATAAAACTACACGATTCTGCTAGTACACAATAATACCAAACCAATAAATAATACCAAATAATTGGTTTCATCGTTTTATTAAGACTTATTAAAACATTCACAGCCGAGAGGCGCCGGCTTAGAATTGCTTCCCCAAATCATCCCGTGGGTGTCGTAAGAGGCGACTAAGGGACAGACCGGAGGGCTGGCAGCGGCGTCCTCCGCGGACTATACAACCGAACTGAGATCGTCAACACGCCTGCCAAGCGTGCCCATTATGGAACATACTCTCCCCTCCCCTTCCATTAGGAGGAGGCCTTTGTCCAGCAGTGGACGTTTTACGGCTGAAATGCTGATGATGATGATTAAGACATTCTTAACTCCATTTTTTAATACAAATATATTGGCGTTCTTTAATTACATAAAATACTCGATTAGCGTATCACAACGGTATAAATCTTGTCTCGTAGCAGTCGCTCAGGGCAGAATGATTGTCCCATAGAACCAATGATAAAGCAACCGAGAACAAACCCAAGCTTCATTCAAAAAGCTTTTGCGATTTCAACGATGTTAATAATGATGGCCAAAAAAGGGGGACTCAAACGTCATTTGTTAGAACATTTTATGAACCGAGTTGGAGATGCGTGCTTGCTGGCGTTTTGCTCGATTCTGTGCAAAATGAAAATCAAAGTGCTATATTGGAAAATATCGTTTTTAACACGAGTTTTGACACGCCAGAGAGAGTATATTGTAGAAACGTGATAAATTTAAACAAAATGCACGAGAATATAATGCCGCTATACATTTTCCTCTTAGTGACAGACATTTATTTTTAAAAAATGTGTATTTCTATGCTTATGTTATATTTAATATAATATTTATATTATTAAATCTATATATTTATATAATACATAATACAAAAAGTTAATCCAGGGTAGAGTTTGTTTAGTTACCTACTTCTCGAAGGCCGACTCACATGTTATTATTAAATATTGTAAGTACTTATAAAACAACTATTTAAAAAATAATCGCAAAGTGTCTGGAACGAACAAAAGTGCAACAGAAGGCGAACACCATCTGCTGGAGCGATATAGAATTTATTGCCAAACTTAGAAAGCTGAACATTTAAAATATCCTCAGTTTATGTTCATCGGATCGGCGAAATCATTTCGAGTGTCTCTGTGTGTGGTTAGAGAGATCTAATATATTTTAAATCACTTGTAACGGAAAAAATATAAAGAACAAAATTATATAGTTATGTTATGGCAATCAAAGAAAAATTATATGTGATCCCATATAACCAGTTATGGACGTCTAAGAAACAGAAATTACAGCTAAGTCATCAAATTAAAACACTCCCCCGGCCAATGATAATCCCTTCCAAATACTGAATATAAATTGCAAATAATTTAAAATTATCATTCCGACTGGGGATCGAACCCGATACCCATCGTTTCGCGGTAGGCTTCAAGACCACTTACTCATCTGCGAGGGTTAAAACTTTCAAATACCTGTTAAGACTAGGAATTACCTTACGGGTGAAATTTAGTTAAATATATATCCTTCACATCGCCGAGACCTTGTTTTACTCAGTGTCGGTAGAAAGCGAAGCAAATCCCAAGCGCAGAGACTGGTAACAGGAAGGTTACGGCCGTCAAAGACGGCTAATACTTCGGAAGCGATATTTCGCTGTTATCCGAGCGAGTTTCGTAGTGCCCCTGGCATACCGCCACGGGCGGAGCTCGGTGCATTCGCTCACTGCACGCCATCCACCGATCGCTCGCATATTGTCCAAAGTTTTTTGCATTCTCAATCTTAGCGGGATCTCTCGCCTAACACGAATCGGCCAGCACGGCGCGGCGCGGCGCCATCGAAATTGATTAATGTCTCCACTTTTCCCAACTCCATTAGCGAATCCATTTCCGCAACAGCGATCGACAAAAGCGGGACGCATTTTTTAATTTAATCACTTAGCTGAAGGTGGCTTAGATAATCAATCAATCAATCAACTATATCTTTATTCCCACAGAATCAAGCTCATGTCACTAATAAATAGCACTTAGTCCATCTTTAATATATTATAGATGAGCCAGCTACATATCTGCTTTTCATATATCAACTTACGGCATTTATATTTCCTTTTTGTGTTAAATAAAATATGGAATCGCGACAAATAAATTGCTTAAAATAAAATTAAAATTAAAGTGCCATCTTTGCAAGCTTACCCTAGGCGTCTGATATACAATAACTCACCAAACTTTCAATTAGGTATAATACAAGTATCGCCTTATCCTTCTCATGGAGTCAATGGCAGATGTATAAAGGTTTTCTTTCTTTCTTTATTTCAGGATAATCGAGACTGAAAAAGAGTCAGCCAGTCGGAGTCCGAACAAAGTGCCTTGGTTTGTTTACTTAACAATCTCTACAAAATGAAATCTGCCGCGTCAGCGAAACAGAGTTCTAGTCAGCTCATTAACTCCTCCCCAATTCAATTCATTTAACTCCCGGCGTTTCGTATTTCAACTATTTGATGCTAAAAGCCTTCAAAATATACATATCGGCTAAACGCCGGGACTAGTAGTGACCATGGGCGGAGGATCGTGGGTGAGCAAAAGTCATAGGCATAATAATAATGAGTTCCGATGAAACGTTTATTTTAAGGTAACTTCTGTTCTCTTACTTTTATCCATCAAAACATAACAGTTTGTCAAATTGCTAAAGATAACTGACAGATCACGCCCAAAAAGTTAGGTATTCAATTGTTAATATTTATTATAACCAATTATTGGGCCTATGCCCAGCAGTGGACTTGATAGGCTGATGGTGATGACTAAAACCGTGCAAGTGTCGAGCTCAAGCCCAATAACCATCAATAAGCTCTATCAATGATAGAATACGTTCATTAAGATTACACCGAGCTGACGAAAGGATCATCCCAAATTTGACAAAGCTTTCTCGTGCATTAAACTTCAATATGAATACCACATTTGGTATGTACGAGCACGTACTCTTACTTATCGAGAGATCAAACAGCGTTTTACGGAATATGTATGCTTGTACCTATATAAGAATTTATTGAGTAAATTGAGTTGAAATGGGTAAAAAAGAAAATAGCAATATACAATAATTATTATGTGCTACTTCTATTAAAAAGCTACAATTTGAAAAAGAAAGTGTTTGAACATATGCCCCACAACAAGCGGTGGAACGGCTGTTTTCGGCTGTCCCAGACACACAAAAACTTAAATTATTATAGTATTAAAATAATGATTAATAAAAATTGATGGTAAGAGATGCGCTGGGTAGGAACAGATGGCGACAGAACATCCGCTACAAACGTAAACCTAGTGCTGACCACTATCGTCAAACATGAGGGACCGACTCAGAGAGGGGGTATTTTTTAAATAAACTCATATATTAAGATAGATATGAATCTTCTGTTAATGTTATGATTGTATTGAATCATTTACGGAAGCGACACCAATTTGTAAATTACAATAAGATTTAACAATGAATAAATGCCTGATGTGATTCAACATTAAATAAGACATAACTTTCCCCTAAACTGCACTCTAGTAGCATATAAATTGCTAGTGTTTGGGCTCAACAGAGGCGAAATTAATGTGGGCGGCGCCTTGTGGCGCAGCCAGTAATAAAATATGGTAACGAAAGCTTCATATCCATACAATTTTCTATTCATTGTAAGATATAGCACGCTCTGTTCTCAATCCAATAAGCGGAGATTGGCTCAGTGTCGCATATAAAGGCGAAATCATGTCAATCGCCGTGTAATAAGAGAGAAACAATAGGAAATGAGAAATTTATTTGCGCCGGGATTTCTCTTGAAGCAGCCTTATGAGGCATTTCCAAATTAGGTTTAAAAAAGGAACGAATCTGTAAAAGGCTGGCGGCGTATACGCGGACCAATCAACTGGAGGTTCAACCTCCTTATTTAAAATCTTTTTATAAAATTCTGCCTGAAAATATTTTGTTTTAACTTACCTATACAAGAGAAATATATAAACAGCCTCGTAGCTAAGTGGTTTAATTAGTCTAACGACCAGAAGAATCTGGTGCGGAAGTGCTTAACAGTGGCCGGGCGAGTGTCTTAATACTGTCGCACCCGTGGCATGTTTATAGCATAATAATGTGTTGACTGCGCGGACTGTGGTGTGGTTGCCCATGGGCGGCAGTGTTTAACAAATTTAAAACGTTAAATAAAATTAGGTACTCAACCTCTTAACTTAAAAGCTTTTTAAAATCTGTCTCAAAAATATTTGTTCCAACCTATCTACACAAAAAATAACAGTACAGAAATAGGAATAATAAAAACGACAGCGATAAACGAAACAGGCCACGCGTTTAGCTCCACCACAAACTAAATACAGAAAAAGTTTTGTCTACCTATAGTAAAAGACGAACGCCAAGAGCGGGAAACAGGAACTTGTTTGATAGAATAAATTAAGATACAACGAAGAGCGATAGATTTCATTTATGAAAATCTATCTAATATATAGCAGTACTAATTTTTGGAATATCATCTTATTTATTACATTTTAGTCAAAAATAATACAATTTAAGAATTAAATTAATTTCAAAAATAATTAAATTCTTTGTCAATTGAGTAAAAATTGATTAATTTGAACATAAAAATTAAAGATTTTATAGTGGCATTAATGTTTATTCTTTACGGATTATTTTTACAATCAGTTTCATTTTATCTACATGAGTTTTACATTGTTTTGAATGACCCAGCATCACTATTTCGTACGTCTACGGCCACCAACCGACCGGGGCAGTTTGGGTAAATATAAATAAATAATCCGGCGACGCACCAACGGCTTTGCAAGGGTATCCACGGGCGGAGGACGGCTTATGATGCTCGTTTGCCACCATTTCCATAAAAAATAAATAAATCCTTCGTGTGTCGTTTATATACAGCGACGCAACACATAAATTAAGTGCAAGTTGAAGTGGAAAAGATAAGCACCTTAAGGGATTCGGTGGATACAAATCCTCGCGCGTAGCGATGCCGAATCGAAGTGTCACACGTCATCCCTCCTAAGCTCCCGAGGGACGACTCTATCCTCTCAAACTTTTATTACGAAAGCTATATACAGACCGGTTGTGCGGAGATGGCGCTACTCAACTCGGCGGTACTAATCCTGATTAACAGAGCTGTCTCATTACTTTATGAGAAAGCGGAAAGAACACATCAAAATACCCTTTCGAATTCAACTTCCCATTGTCAGCTTGACTCTGCCTTTGCGTAGAGATGTTGGTTCTATCGCATCTTCTGGAGCATTTGTTCACGAAGAATGTTCTGAGGAACTGTTTGGATTAATACCTGCAGCTGAATTTCATCATCGAACATCGAGGCAGAAAATATTCATCCGTATTACCTCAACGTTTTGCGCTCCACTACTGATCTTTTTTGCAGGAATTTTGTATTTCCAAACCAATGTAACTTTCAAAATGACAGCGTAACTATTCATAAAGGGCCAGCAACGAACACGCGACCCAGCAGTGCCTGGTTGCGTAGATAAACAGAGGACCGCCTATCCCACATGAGCTTCCTGCTCGTTTGCCGCCCTATTTTAATTTAAGCGTTAAAAAACATTCTATAAATAACCTTATTCAACAATCAAATAATACGTAAGTTGATTGAGCTTTTTAATAAATTTCGAAAACAGGGCTGACGATTCTCGATGGTGAAAGATGAACTCTGTCCATAGACAACCGCCACGATCCTAGCTTTGATTTTGTTGTTAATCAAATAAATTGTACAAGTTTAATGTAAATAAGAGACTGGTTGTGGAAGAGTATTGGACTGCCGCTTCTCCTTACCAGAGAAACGACATCACGAATAGCCTGTGGGATTGTCTTAATTGAATTCGTTCAGCTACGGGGAAGAAACCAATTGGTTTGTTACTTTGTTATATTAAGGAAGTTGACTAACATTAAATATATTCAAAATATTCATATTATTCAAGGTGATTTTGTGTTTTAAACTAACACACGTATTATTATAAAAAATATATAAGACAGCGACCGATAAACGCGGTGGATTTAATGCGTCCGCTTTTAAAACGTCGTATTTCACAAAAAGCAACAAGACCATTAGCACCGAGACAGATTTATGGCGTCGCAACTAAAAACGCCGATTGGGGAGATATAATTGTCGCGTCAAATCTCCCGTGCCCGAGTGTCAGATTGACAGTTGACAGTGACGGATGGCATTCGCTTCCGAGTTAAATAAACGGAACTGCGCTGTGACGTCGCGGGGCCTTTTAGCCTTGTTCTATTTAACTCCCCATTAAATCCTGATTATTGTATGAACGTGTTACGCTTTGCCTATATATTAAGAAACATACAGAAGAATTTTAAATAAATTTAAATCTTATATTAAGAAAAAGATAATAGATAAGTCGTACTACAAAGTAGAAAGTATTCCAAAAAGGCTGTCAATACTGACCGCTTACACTGGATGAGCTTGCTGCTCGTTCGCCACCATTTCCATTTAAAAAAAGATGAGTTTGATAGTGATAGATGAGTGATATTGTCCACAATATACCAGTTCCTAATATATTATAATATGGAAAAGATTGTTAACACAGCATAAATAATTATATCCCTCTCAGTATTTTGACTGCTCCCAATAACAATTGTAAGAGGTTCACAAGTCTATTATTGTAATTAAAATAGAGTGGCAAATGAGCAGAAGGCTCATCTAGGATAAGCGGTTATCTGCCCGTGGACGGGTATGTTGCAGGCCTCTTAGAAAAGGTATTCTTCTGTTTTAAGGTTCGTTCCACATCGAGATGATACGGGTGAAACTCTGTATCTGAATCGATGTTCGATGCTGAAATTCGGCTGCAGGTATTAATGCAAACAACTCCTCAAAACATTCCCCGCGATAAATTCGTTAGAAAATGCTGAGGGAAATATCTTTCAGACTATCGGTATTATCTCAACGCTCCGGTTTCAAGGAGAGAAACGTTTGAAAATCGATGAATTAATAACGTTATGACAGACATAACCACATCACATACATCCCCTAACATAGGCTCGTGTAAATTTGGACGTTTATTAATTTCAGCGGCAGGCCAACCCGCATTAGACGGCGCCCTGCGTGCAGAGACGTTATTCGAGATTGAATTTACAAGTTTAAGTCAACCGCTTAAGTCTACTCACCGAATTTGCGTGTAGTGGTTCTGGCTGTCCGAACTATATTCGGCCGTTGGAGCGAAACATTTATTGCAACCGGCAAGTTTTATTAACATTCGACCGAAACGATGGGTCTTAATTTAAAACTCTACGGTTCGTAGCAAATCCTTATTTTCACTAACATTATTTATATTGTTTTTATGGTATAAGCAGGTGGATCTCCTATGTTGGAAGAGAACACCCACCCATGGACACCCTCGCAACAGTCAGCGCTGGCTGCGATGCCGGCTTTTTAATTCGGGAGGCGTTGGACGATGGTCGGGCGACTATCTTACCACTGTCGGACCCGTAGGACAGGCATGCAGACGCACAATTTGGGCCGTCAAATCTGAAGTCCACGCGCTCTTAGAATACTCAGCGTGAAACGGTACTTGTAGTGAGGATATTGAAAGAGCTTGGCATTATACCGCTCTAACTGTGGAAAAAGCCGGCAATATAGGAAGGGTTTATTGCGTCGCGGTGGTCAAAAGTGCGGTGGTGGTAAAAAAAAAGTAATTGTCACCTCTCCTGTGAGCGCTCGCAATGCCCAATGCCGCAAAACAAAGAGTTCTCTCTGCGATGCGGCCTTCTGCGGCCTCAACGCGAATTTCCTTTTATTTTCCATCGGCCGCCCGTAGTAAAAGCTTTTATCAGTGTAATCCAAGCAGCCAGCTTGTTGCCATCGAAGCGAGTAAGGCGAGAAATTTCCAATTTACCAAACTCTTGAATAACCTCCGGAATATTTCTTTTTGTGGTATTTTTTATGATATAGCTGACAACGGAGCAGCTGGGTCTCACATATGGTTTGAAAACACCGCCGCCCACAGTCACCGCGTCACACTCCGCGCATTAGTTGTGTTGGCGGCTTTTTATGCCGCTTGGGCGGAATAATTTCACGGCCCGTATGTCCTCCATACGCTTAACGAAATACTGCAAAAGTATCGATTCTAGTTGGTATTCGGTTAGTCCGTCGTGTCACTTCTAACGAACCGGCCTCATCAATGCGTCAACTTATACTTCAGCATGGCTTTCCCACAAGACAGTGTTAAAACACTCAAACCGGCCACTGTCACGCCCCACCAAAAGTTAAACCCGTTTTATAAATGATTTAGACCGGGATAGGAACCAGGCAGTAACGGCACCTTTCAAGACCGCAGCTACGAGGCTCTAGAGGCAATATAATTATTACAAGCACTGTTTAATTACTGAGTATTATTGAATTTTAACTTTCTGAAAACAATAAAACATTTTAAGGGTCGGATGTCTGAAGGTGTTTAATGAGTTTTGAGTCTCAGAACTTGGGGGAGCTGTTTATTACGGTGCCTAAGACCATCGAGGGCCGCGAAACAATAGCTCCGCGGACGTGATATTAGTTCATTTTAATTTTATTGCCTCGATGGCCTCGCAGTGCGGTCATAAAAGTCGTAAGACTTAACTACGGACTTGACTTACGTTTATTATGACATTTTATTACAAAAAAATATATTTTTGAATACATTTTAAAACGTTAAAAGAATGGAATCCGTAGTACGCAGAGTGAAGAGTGAGTGAGTGCCGCAGAATCCTTTATACAAATAAATGAAATTGGAGTGTCCGTTTCTAATATTAAAATAACCACTTTCTACTGCGTGCATATGAATGTATATACGGTACACATATCAAAATATATTTTTTTACAATCTGTATGTCCCTTTGTTCTGGCTAATCACTGAAACGGCTGGACCCATTTGGACAGCAACAGAATACTCAACGCGAAACGGTACATGTATATACTGTTTTTGGAGAGTGAGAGAGGATATCGGGGGCCCTTACAAGCGCCGTTTAAGCGGTGTAAAAAGCCGGAAACACAACCAGTGCGTGAACTGTGGCGCAATTGTTCATGGGCGGCGGTGTTCTCGTACCATATACGGGACCCACCTGCTCCGTTGTCCGCTATAGAATAAAAAAAAAAATTTACACGTGAATAATACATAGTTTAGGAAATAGAAGTCCAACCTAAGTTGAGCTCTATTTAATATAGTCTTCTATATTAAACAGGGATCAGTATACTGGTATTGGATCGGATGTATGCTGCGTGTGTGATATCTTAATCGGACCCGCTAGGTTGCGCACCGAGCAGGGCGATGTCTGCCGGGTCCACTTGTTGTCCATGGGCTGCGTTGATGAAAAAAATATAGCCTTTACTTGCTAAACTCAGATCTCTTAGTGTTCTGTCTCGTTTTTGTATCAAGAAATTGCTTAGAGTGAAGTAACGTTTTCAATTAATACGATTAATGTTATCCGTATAAATTGAATTGCATACGCGATTACGTATTGTAAAGGCGGGGATCAGTCGATACGTTTATCCGGATAATATTATTAAGCGTCGCCAGTCCTCCGAGAAACCTTTTACAATTCCATTGTTGTCTTTGTTACGAGGTCTGCTGATGAAGCCTTATTTAGCCTTTTGACCTCTCTTTAATTCTTATTGTGATTTGGACTAAGTATTCCCTTAGTTCATAAACACAAATGATTTTTAAAATCGCACAAAAATTAAGCTAAAATACATACAACAATCAATTGTATTACATTCATTTCAACATTTGAATACATAGCACAGTATTTTTAATACGACTAAAAGGAGATTGATTGCAGCCAACATCTTTAAGACATTTCCAATGTTAAGGCTTTCTAGCAACCGAATATAATTACAAATAATTCACAAAATAACATTCGGACCGGCTATCGAACCTGATACCTCTCGCTTCGTGGTAAGCTTAAACATTACTTAGCTACAAGGCTCTCAAAAAAAGCTGCTATCATTGTTGTCTAACGGACCTTCTCTAAATCAAAATTTATTTTAATTTTTGCACATGATCAGAATCCGAATGAGTTTGTTGTCTAAAAAGTCAGTAAGGTCAGGCTAAGTGAAATTAAAAGTGATCATGATATATTGGATTCTTTAAGAATAAATAAATGATTCCTGTTCGGTTATTGGCCATTTATTTCAGTACAATGGACAGGCTAAAAATATCTAGACTTTCGTAAAAAAACCTATTGGCACTAAAGATATTTCAGACAAATGATGCGCGGAAAAATATAATTCGACAAATTTTTGGCTTTCGTTCAGATAGATGCTCATGACCCGTTCGCCTGTTCAGAATTATATTTTCTTTGAAAGTTTACAAAAATAATGTTTCAATATCTGCTGGAAATCTAAAAATAAACTATTATACATATTTATGGGAATATAAAAATAATCAATTTAGGGTAATCTACATTAATATTATGAACCTTTAGATAACTGGGTTTTAATGCAAGCAAGAAGTAAGATAGCACATTTATCGAGGAAAGATATATATGCCATATTAAACATTCATAAAAATTAGATATCTTCACTAAAAATCCAATAATGTAAATCAAAGTGTTAGAAATGAAAAAAAATGTATTATATCATAATGTGATATACGCCACTAATGCAAGCCAAGATGCTTTGAGACGAATGAGCTGTGAATGCGGAATCATCTCAAAGTATTAAGAAACAAATTGTACAAATATAGAAAATGATCACCCTAAACATGAAGAGATATGAAAAATGGGATCAGTCGTGTCGTTTCGTAGGCAGATAATATTAGCGGACGGATTTTTGTTCTGTCAATACAATTACCTAAGAGAATCGAGACGTATTTTGCAATTACAAATTTATCGGAATCCCTCCGTTGGTGAGTGAAACCAGGCGCACCGGTGCGTACGCGCACCGAGGTGAGCCGGAATACCTGTCGATTGCGTCGGACAGAAATATCTCCGGGCGTTACGCAGTATTTTAGGCAGACGCTTCGGGATACGCACAGCAGAGGAATCGCTGTAAGTCGGACTAATTAAGAGTCTTTGTTAAAAGTGCTCTCTCTAGCTTTCCTTACTCTGTCTGACACGAAATAATAGCATTGAGTGTATTCTAATAATTTATGTGAAAGTCGTTGCTTGGGGACCTGCGAAAACAAGCGTACCTATTCCTAAAAGGCCGACCACGCACCCGCGACCCTGCTAATCTTGATGAGCCTGCTGCTCGTTTGATACCACTTTTCTAAACAAAAACCGTTGGAGAACCTCGCTAACGCACTACATAGGCCGAGTCGTCTGGAGTGATTTCAGGCGTACAGAATACCAGCATAAGCCGAATTTGAATTGTGTAACGCTGAGTGAATGAGAATATTCGGCCCGTGAAGTAATAATGCTCTAGCGGTCAAAAAACCGGCAACAAAACCAAAGCGCGAACTTCTGTCGCAGTTTTATATTTTGAACAGGTATATACCACTTTTATGACCAAGCGTCTTAGGGGAAACCTATGTCCAGCAGTGGACTTGAATGGGCTGATGATGATGATGATACCACTTTTATAGTTTTCTACCCAAATAGGATTTCCTACCTTATGAAACACGCGAAATCCTTAATTCTCAATGATATTAACGACTGTATCTCTTAGTACGTAGCACTGTATCCTTTAAAATATTTAAATAATTCATGTCTAGAACACTAGTCTGGTCAAAGGATAGGGGTGTCCGTGGGCGGATGGGCGTAGCTCCTGCTTGTTTGCCACTATTTTCATTAAAGAAACTAACAAGCCTAATGGAATTGCACGACATTGAAAGCTAAACAAACACTTGGCTGAGTATGTTAAACGTTTGCTCCGTGACAAAGTTCCACGCTCGAGAAAGTTGGCACCGGAGTTCAGCATTAAGTAACCATTATCGCCAGACATCGTACACCGGAAACTTTCCTGCTGCAGCTAATTCACCTACGGCTATGGGAATCTCGGAAAGAAATTGGCTTAAGGCGAATACTTTGAATGAAATACTTAGAAATACATATGATTATGTTTTATTTTTAATTTGAGAGGCAGAGCATGAGACTCAACTAGGATAAGCGGTTCTCTGCCTATGGACTCTCAACCACTGCTGTTGACTGTCTTTTAGGGACAAATACACTCTTTTTTTGAGGGTTCCCAAGTCCTTTGCTTTGTAAATACCTGCAGGCAACGAACTGATATCACAGAGTGGTGAGTTTGTCTTAAAAGGCTGAGTTGTGGAACGACAAACACAGAATTGATACGGAAGTTTGTATTTTTCATTAAATTTAAAAAGAAAAGAAAAATAAATCATCAATGCGTTTTTTTGGCTTTGTTCCATTAAAAACTCGTATTTCGTGGAATGTCCAGACATTCAATATTTGTTACAATATAATTCTGGGATTACATGTCTCCATTTTAGACTCAATGCTTTTGTAAATCGCAGCATTTACAAAAGCACACACCAGCTGCATTTGACATCGACGTTCAAAACCTGTCTAACGGCCGGCAACGTAAGAACCACTTATAATTAATTTTCATATAAAAACATTAAAATAAATAATTGTAATCATCCAACAAATATTTTTTTAGGTTTTAGGGCACTTTGCGATAGGTGTAATTTTTCAAATATTATCTCACAAAAAAGTTCCACTAAGATAGACATTTAGACTGATAGTAATGTTTTAATACTGCCAGTTGTGTCTTGCTCTCTATACCTGAGAATAAAGTATAGGCCGACGGAAGAAATAATAATCCAAATAAGCTACACTCGACCTTGTGCCGTGCTCGTGCATGTCCGGCCACCCGTGGCGTATACAAATCACCAATTAATTATCGCGCACCTCATTTCTCTTGCGAACGGAGTAATCGTATAGAATCATTATTATATTGTTAATGAGACTTTCTCAGATTTAGAAGATTCAAATCGGAACTTTTGGGTCCACTAGTTCGATATATAAATGACTATTATAGTATAGCGGGCAACTAGTAGTCTCCTATATGGTAAGAGATCACCGCCGCCCATAGCCAACCGCGCCAATCCGCTTTGTTTGTGATACCCTTTTACGCCGCTTAAACGGTATTTCAAACGCGTCCGATATCCTCACTAACTCAGTGAAATACAGTACAAATGGTAATTCTGTTTTTGTGTGAGTCTATCGTCTGAGGTATCACAGCGAATAAGCCGTCCCAATGGGCGCATCAAAATGGCTTTGCCGCCAATGAGACAGTGTTAACTCGGCCGGCCACTATCAAGCCTTTCCAAAGACCGAATAAAACATAAATTTTATTATTCGAACGGGAGATCGAACCCGATATATCTCGCTTCGTGGTAGACATATAAAACCACTTAGCTACAAGGCTCCAATATCTTCTTAACTTTATCTCCAATCTCTAACTACCCACAGCTGCGGGTAGTATGTACGTAATTAAAGCGTAAATTATTCATACTTAAACTGCATTAAAGGGTAAAAAAGAAAATCAGCCATGTTTAACATTGAAATGACCTTTGCATAAAATGCGCATTACATTATATAATGAATAATTGTACACATTGCTGTACGTAGGTATATAATAATGTGAATGGCTTGCGTGACTCTCCAACAATAGGATTCAGTTAAACATAACTGCCATTTCCCTTTAATACTTTTCTATTAATATAAAGCGGGAAACGGAGCAGGCGGTTCTCCTCTATGGTAAGAGATCACCGACGGCTGTATTATCAGCTTGTAAAGTCGGTGAAGTGATTAAGCTAAGTTAGGTGAGCAAAACACTAATAGTTTCTTACGGTTACTGGTATTCTGTATACTGGTGGTATTGCAGCGGAGGAATCGTCCCAATTAGTGCATTATTATAATACTTTTTTTTATAAAAGGGATCCTTACGAGCAGAAGACTCATCTAGCAGTGGTCCCCCAGCCTCTGTTGGCCGCGATTGCATAACCGGCCTTTGATTGATAGGTACGCTCTTCAACGTCGCTATTCCACGTAGAAGACAGTGTTAAGACTATAGCCATTGTCTAGCACATTCAATACCAAATAAAATTTATATATTTTCACCAGTGGGAAAAATATATAAATATACTAACGCGCTAATATGGCCGACTCATCCAAGTGACACCACGGAATACTCGATGCGAAATGATAGTTGTATTTGAAACGGTGCTTCTACTGGAATTCGCTGACTGTATAGGAGGCCCTTAAAGAATGTTCCATAAAATAAATTCTTTTCAAAATGTATTATAAATTAATAAAGGTTCTATTTCTTTCGCACTGTCCACCTATGCTGCACAGCCTTACAAGCAAATGACAGTTTCCTCAAGCAGGTCGAGTACTTCTTGCGCATCGATCCAAGGCGCCCTTGACCCGAGACGAGCGGCGAAGGACGAGCGATCGGTCGCCAATTGCTCTTCAACTTTTTCTCGCACACTGAAGTACAACAAGCCAGTCTAATAATGAAACTTTTTAATTAACACGACGCGAACCGAGTGACGCCATCAAACTCATCATACAAATTTGCATTCTTTTTCATAAATCTTTTATCTGCTACAATATTAAATTAAAAAGTATACGAGTATTTTTAATGGTGTAGCGGACAACGGAGCAGATGGGTCTCTTACATGGTAAGAGAACACCGCCGCCCATGGACAACCGCGCCGCAGTCTGCACATTTGTTGTGTTGCCGGGTTTTTACGCCTACTTAAGCGACATTTTTAAGGTCCCCCGACATCCTCACTAACACAACGAAATACAGTAGAAGCACCGTTTCAAGTACAACTAACATTTCACGATGAGTATTCTGTGAGCCCGTGGTATCATTTCGGACGAGCCGACCCAATTAGTGCGTCAGCATGGCTCTCCCACGGCTGCGACAGTATTAAGAAAATCGCCCGGCTACTGTCAAGCCCTTCCAGAGATCTAAAAAATTATAAATTAAATGATAAATGTCCGGACCGGGATTCGAACCCGATAACTCACGCTTCGTGGTAGACTTTTGTTAAAACCATTTAATTACGAGGCTCTCTAGGCTGTAACTGAACAGATAATATCAAATTAAATACAGTATAAACGACACTTAAGGAACTGTGCATTATATAGCGTTATAAAGAGTTGTCGTTAAATGGAGAGAAGAAAAGGTGGATGGAAGACAAGCTAAACCAACTAAAGCCA
>DWCF01004054.1:0-17615 GCA_018230265.1 Delias oraia
TATATATTTAATAAGTAAATTTCCTGCATTTTACAATACGGTACTAGAACATATCATGATAAATTGATATCTTGCAGGCAACAATATTAGCCCAAGCTCACAGGCAATATGGCGCCGGTCGAGCGGAACTCACAGCGAAAGCTCTTTACTTGTCGTGTGTTATGCAGTATCCATTGTATGGTGTCACTTTGTTCCCGGTCACTTACAAAGGATATTGGGCACATGGTAAGCTAATCTTATATATATTTCTTATATATTATTTTGTATAGCGGACAATGGAGCAGGTGGGTTTCCTTTATGGTAAGAGAACAGTGCCGCCCATAGACAACCGCGCCACTGTCTGCAGCATTGGTTGTGTTTCCGACCTGTTGCGGCATTTTTAAGGGCTTCCGATATCCCACTCTTCCAGCGAAATACAGTAGAAGGACCGTTTCAAGCACAACTACCATTTCACGCTGTGTATTCTGTGAGCCTGTGGTATCATTTTGGTGAAAAAATTTAAATAAAAATACGGGTGAAATAATTTCACAATAATAATAGGATGTCCTTTTACAATATTACAATTATTTTTGAATATATTAATGGTACAAATTATTTTTTCCTTATCAACCTGTAATACTGAAACATTTTTTAACAGGCCCAAATGTGCTACTTGGCGTGGGTTCAGAAGGCGTGGTGCTTGTACGACCTGCTGATAAAGTGGTACTAGCGGAGTACCCGTATTCAAATATCGCTGCTATACTCATGGACCCGGTGGATAATGGACTCACCTTAAGCTTGACGCACCATGGACAACATGACGGTCTTCGGTAAGTGTTAAAGTAATGCGTACAATAAATCAATCTTCACAATTTGTATATACTTTGACTTCTTTTACATAATCAAAATTACACTAGATGCAAATATGTAAAATGTAGATGATCAAATTCATTTATTAAATGGCTCAAATCTCTCTTTTTTAGCTTGAATGGTTCGAAATAAATAAATTATTATTATATCGATAAGTGAAGCGTACCTACTTCTTAGAGGCCCGCAACGCACTTGCGATCCTATGTATAGGGGTGTCCATGGGCGGTCGACCGCTTATCCTAGATGAACTTCCTGCTCATTTGCCACCTTTTTCATAAAAGAAGATAATCTTTATGTCAATTTACAATCTTGATTGGTTATTTTATTTAGATTGCACTTCTTTATTTCAGATGTATAGTTCTCGAATGCGGACAAAAGCAAGAAGCGGCTTGGCTTATGGCGGCATATAGTCCAACACTCAGTAACAGCTTGTCCGAGGAGCCACCTCGACGTGCGGCTCCAGTGAGCGAGCGTACGCGTCTTGCGGGTGCTTTGCGGTCTGCACGACGTGCATTGATTGACGGTGGACTCTTAAGACGACCTCCTGATTTGTCTGCGGGTGGTTTCTTGAGAAACACCCTTAGAAGGTGACTAGATTTACTTATGCATTATCTGACCCGTGGGAGATCCATTCTGAAATAGATTCTGCGCACTAATTGGCCCGGCTCGTACGAAGTCCGAAGTTCGGCTCGTCCGAACTTCGGACACAGAATACCTAGCGTGAAACGGTACTTGTATTGTGTTTCGCAGAGTGAATGTCTTCATTCACAAGATGTCTTTATCTTAACTATTTTAATCAAAATTTGTGAAGAATAGCCCATTTCACCATAACTATTTCAATAGATTTCGATATAGAAAAGATAGTTGAATTGAGTAGAGAGACAAATGGTCAAATTTTAATTCTTTAATTAATACTATAATCAACTTGTAGAATGCTGTAAACATATTATTTATGGTATATAAAACGTGGGTTTTTTTATTTTTCAGATTAAGTAAGCACCGTTTGGAGCGTGTTCGACTTGATATATCGGCCGAATCTCAAGGGGAGAGCTACAAGGGTTTTCCGGTTGCTTATTGGTGCTGGGCTCGCACTTTGCCTCATTCTCTTACAAAACTAAATGAAGCCGAAGAAGTTGCTGCTATGCAGATTTTCAAGGTAAACTTCACCGTTTTTGTCTTGCAGTTTTATTGGGGGTGATTTTTATAATGTATTTTGCCAACGGAGCAGGCGGGTCTTCTCTATGGAAAGTGAACACTGCCGCCCATGTCATCAAACGCATGACAATACACACTTTGGTTGTGTTGCCGGCTTTTTGCGCCGCTTAAGCAGTATAATATCAAGGGCCTCTGATATCCTCACTTACTCACCGAAACACAGTACCAGAACTGTTATAAGCTGGTATTCTAGGAGCCGGTGGTATCACTTCGATTTATTAATATTTTTAAGTTTAAAAAGATTGTTTTACCATTTTATATTTATCCACTTTGGTATATTATGTCGTCTAGGATATTATGAGTCACGCTGGTTTGAGCAGCAACGACGGCAGCAGCAGCAACCTTGCCAGCAACAGTAGCGTCAGCAGCCATGAGAGCGACAGTGACGACCGGGTCGCTCTTGCGCAGTCATTACTGCAACGCTGTCTACAAAAAGATACTCTACTTTGCGAACTGTACATGCAACTTATAAAGCAGGTAACTACACTACTTACAAATGGAATAACCTTCGAAAAAACCAAAAGTCATTTGCGCAGTTAGGCTGTATTCTATCTTTGAATTTCGTTTTTACCTTTTTGCCGTGAAACTACTTCATTTTGATCACCATTTAACACATAAAACAACTTTTTCTTGAACCTGTAAATGATTGTTTGTTTATCATAATAGACGACAGACCACCCGGAGCCTAGTTCCCGGGTGTCCGCACGTCACTGGGCGTTGTTATGCGCCGCGGTGGGGGCAGCGTTGCCGCCAGCAAAACCGCTCCGCCGACTATTACTAGCTCATTTGCGGTACCGGGCAGCTGCATTGCATACCGGTGAAGAGGGGAAGTTCGCAAGACGGGCTGAACAGGTACGTCACAGTCGCATTTTAACGGTATAAACTACATATTTTTAAGGATGGCAACGCACCCGTGGTCTAGCAGGGGCTGTAGCAATCCGAGGGCGAGGACCGCTTATTCTCAATGATGCCCTCCTATTTCGTCATTAAAAGAATATTATGTAGGCACACTGAATTACATCGTTGTGTTCTTAACGCTATTGCCCTAGCCAAGTGTTTTTGTTTAGTTTTACTTCAGATTTCTGTCTACGATATGTATAGGAGCGGTTTCGTATAGACAAGTGCCGGTACTCATAAATGTAAGGGTTTTTATGTTGTTAAACCCTGAATATAATTAGTGTGTACATCTTTTATTACGGCAAAACCCTAAATATTACATTTGAAATAGTTTTAAATAAAATTAGTATCCCACTGTAGTGTCTTGCAGTGAAATATTAGGTTATACTTATTGCGATCTAGTTCATAAATTCTCAACTACATCCGTGGTTAAGCGTATGATTTTTAATCGCGTGCAGTATCAGTTTCATTTTTGAAGTCTACACAAAATCGATGAGATTGTATGTTGTGCATCCCACAACAGATTAACAGCATTCCAATTGTTATTAACAGGTAGCGCTAAGCATTGCCCAAGTGCCGCGTCGCGTTGCAGCGCCATCGAAAGAAGAGCTACTGTGTGCGGCGGCGAGACGGCCAATGCACGCTCGAGTTTTGCTATTAGATGGCAAACAACACGGATTGGTATTTGGTCCGGCTGCTACGGCTGATCATTTAGTCGCTATGCTAAGGGAAAAAATTGGACTTACTGATACTGCAACTGGTAAGTTAATTATATAATTTTTAAGAAAATAATCAGTTATGAATCAATTTCCGAAAAAATTGTCTATGCTCTAAAGTTTTATCACTGTTGTGATAATAAGTGTCTTTTATGAACACTAACATTAGATTAATTAATATTTTCTATTAATTTTACATTTTCCAGGATATGCTCTGTACGAGGTGTGTGCCAACTCGTCGCCAGCGGGCACGGGCGAACGTGCTCTTGGCGGGGCGGAACGTGTCGGTGACGTACTCGCTCGGTGGGAGAAGGCGGGTGCCACGGCCGCTGCATGCAGGTATATAACCAATACAAATTGACCTTATTTAATGTCTATTAATCATAAATAATATCTTATTAATAAGTTTATTTAAAATAATGGTAGCTAAGCGAAACCCGGTCCAAACGACAAAATTATAATTGATTCGGTCTTTGGAAGGGCTTACAGAATGCTCAGCTTGATATGAATGGTACTTGTACTGTATTTCGCTGAGTGAGCGGCGTTAAAAGCCGGAAACACAACCAAAGCTACGGCTCGCCTAAAAGACCGCATGACGCTATCATCACTGTATGCCCGGCAGCAAATAGCCCTTCCAATAAAAAAGCAGCGTCAGCGGTGGTTGTTGATGGGCGGCATTGTTCTTTTACTATACAAGTAATATCAACTATACTATTTTTAAAAAAATATCGTGGGCCAAATGAACTACACAGAAATTTCGGCTTTTAAAATTGAAAATATTTAGTTAAACATTGAACTTTTTTGCCAGTAAGACTATCAATTATTTAATTTTTCTTAATTTATGTTAAATTTTAGGCTAGTTTTTAAGAAGCGCTTATTCCTCGGCGAGCGGCCGCTACACAGCGCGTGCGGTGCGGAGCTAGAACTTCTCTATTATCAGCTGTTACATGCAGTGAGGCACGACCGTCTGCCGATCGAGACTGACGAAGCGGTATGTAGACCTCTTAGAGATAAAAATACCAATTAATACTATGAAAATCGGCGCTCTTCTTAAGATGCACCGCCGAGCGCGGTAATTATATACACCCATTTCTATCTTTCAAAAAAATCACAGTTTCAGCATACAAGATTGTTTAGTATAATAATTAAAATAAAATAGTGAAATAACTTATTCAATCATTTTTAATTAGAAACGTGTTGAATAAGTTAATATACTGCTTTAGGTAATGGTAGCAGCTCTGCACGCTCAAGTTGTCAAAGGCGAGTGCTCAGGCGGAGAAGAATGCGCCGCGGCCGCTGGAGCCGTTCTCCCTGCGAGATTGGCACCGGGATTACCAGCCCCAGCAGTGAGACTGCACCACTTGGCATTAAGGGGAACACCACCCCACGCCGCTATGCAAAGAGCGCTTACATTAGCTGCCTCATGGCCACTCGCTAGAGCTACGATATTTGACGTTATGGTATGTTTCCAAATTTATTTATCTTTGAATGAAAAATGTAATTGCTCGAATATTTTATATTGTGAATATTTTAATTGCCTGCCCCAATGCTCCGTGTATCTCTGGCTATTAGTTATATAGATGAACAATATAATGATAACATTTTCAGAAAAAAATAATTTTAAATAGAATGCTTTCATCATTAAACATCTATTCATCTATACTATATTTTACTCAATGTTAAACGGTACTTGTACTGTGTTTCGGTGAGTGAGTGAGGATATCGATGGCCCTTTAAAAAGGCTGCTTAAGTAGCGTAAAAAGCCTGCAAGGTAACGCGTGGACTGTGGCGCGGTTGTCGATGGGCGGCGGTGTTCTCTCGCCATATAGGAGACCCACCTGCTCCGTTTTCTGCTATAGTATAAAGAAATCATCTGTTTGACAATTGACAGAGATATACAGTGACGATATATTATTCCAGCAATCGTTCACATCGAATTGGCCGCGTTCCCTATGGTTAGCTGTGGATGCGAGAGGCTTGACATTATTACGACGCGGTTCGCGCGCGGCGCTGGTCTCGCATGATCACGACCAGTTGCTGGCGGTTTCTCCCGCGCCACGAGCTTTGCTATTGGTCACCAGAGCTGAGAAGAAGCACGCTAAGCTTGTTCTTTCTACTGATCAGGTAATATTACACCGTATTTGAACTGTTTTACACCGATAAAATATCCATTGATCTTATGTTATGCTATTATGTTACTACATAAGAAACATAATAAGTCGAACCAAGGGAAAAAATTTGATACATAAATATTCTTTAGTTGGCCTTACTAAATTGGTAGTTGCGTTTAGATTTAGCTTTTTAGAGCACTTTATACCACTCGATATTTTTCCTTCGCAGGCTTATCAGATTGCTACTCTTATAAAGGACTACATAGAAGCTGTCCGGGGTCCCGTGTGCCCCGCGGTACCTCAACCAGGGGGCGGGGCTCCGGCTTCCTGACATCCACACGCCTAGTGCCATTGCTTCCACGTCACCCACTGAGCCAACGGCCAGTGACGGCTACACGGTGCGACTTTTAATTGCTGGGCGACCTTCTATTCGTTTGCGGAAAACTGCAGTATAGCTGGTAAAGTTTAATCTATGTTGGAAACGCTACTTACCACGAAAATGTTGACAACGACTTTACATTGGAAGCAATGTAGATCAATGCTGACAACTATTGTTTATTGAAGAGTGGAATTTGTATTGAAACATATTTCTTACATAGCCATAAGAGCTGGTAAATCGTTACCTTTTTGTTGCGAATTAAAAATAATGTTTATTGTTTTTTTTTAAACTGCGAATCTCAAAAATCCTTGCATCACTAACTTGACGTACGAAATGTTAACTGTCATAAAATTTGCTCATGTGCGTATGTCGCCAGGATTTCAAATAAAGATGAAAAACAGATAGTGAAATACTTCTTGGCCGTTTTTAACATTATTGGGCTATCTTATAAACTAGGCAAATCACAAGACACAACATTGACCACTATTGATAGCAAAAAGATTCAATAGAGCTTGACGCTAGATTTCGGTATGACAAAGATTCGAATTTTATGTCGAAGTCAAGTTTTAGTAAGCTTAGATAATGTTGATTCATTAGCTGCACTATAGTGTTAGAGTTAATTTATTGGTCGCGAGAAGTAAATGTTATATAGTATATTTAATCTAATTTTATGCTAGATATATTTCAACATGCTAGTCTTTGCATTGATTAGTTAGCGAAATCTCACCTTTGTTCCATTTACTTCAGAATTGAGAGGGTTTGTGTCAAGATGGACTTGCGTAGCCAGATGATGACGGGGAAGCAAAGAATTATCCTAAATAGATTCCTCTCCTATATGTTACATATGGAATAATAGATGTGTATTGTACTTTTCATAAATAGTATCAATATTAAAAATAATGATTTTTGTGATCAGTTTATTCATATTGTTAAGAATATTTGGATGTTAGATAGTATTCAAATCTTATTCCCCATTTAGTCTGTGCTTAACTGTCTAGATAATCACTTTTATTGATGCTTGGAATACTAGAAATAAAAATAGCTACAAGGCAGTAGTTACAACTTGCCAGAAGCACCTAACTATAAAATTACATTTAATTTAAAAAATACATTAGATGTTTGAAATATAACTAATTTAAATCCTCAAAAAATCAGATTATCGGAATAAAATATTTTTGTAGGACTTTAAAAAGTAACTAGAAAAAATCTAATGTTATTGAATGTAATTAATAAAACAGTACTTGGTGATTTCTTATTCCAAATATCAATAATTTCCCATAGGACTAGAACACAGTAAACCTCATTATATAACTAATATGATGTTATAATAATCTCTGTAGATTACCTTATAAAATATTAACTAAATCATAAGAAGTCATATCAGCTCATTCCTACTGTTAACCCTCCTTTGCTTCGGTTAACTTTCCTGTACTGTTGAGTACATAGCATAGTATATTATCTGTTTTCCATTGCAAATAATTTTATTGTAATGTCTTTTTTTGTGCCTTGTAAAGCAATGCTGCTGACTGGCCAAAATTTAATAAAAATAAAATATTTAGCTATAGTAAAATATTATTCGGAAACAAAGCTTTTTGGCGTCAATTAATCTTAATAAAAATTACTTGTTATTTACTTCAGGTCAGCACATTTGCATATAATCAGTGAGCAAGCTGTGTAATAAATGAAATTGTTCCAGATATATCTTCTATCTTGCATATTATAACACTATATTGCACAATGTTATCTCTCAATATTTTATAATAAAAATATATTGATATTTAATGATATTAAAAGTGAAGCAATTTTTGCTTGTGTAATGTAACTCAACAGTTTGTTTTAATTTAGGCCTATATGGTGCTTAGATATTGCTAATATTTGAGTTTTTGATCTCATATTGAGTATTAATTATTGCCATATCATGAATATGGGCAATTCTTTTTATTTGTTCTGATAATTTGTATATAATTGATAAACCAAAGACATACAATTCCTTTGGATATGTTTTATTTGATATTTTACAGTTTTAAGATTTTTTTAACCATATGTATATAGTGGTAGAATAACTAAATAGTTATTGACTGGATGGTTTTAAACATAAATGATATTGATTTAGTGATTAAATAATATGAACAACGTATTTGTGAACACAAAAGAAGATTGAAAGTTGAAAGTGTTAATTATAGCACATACATGAGTAGAGTAATTATCTTAAATCTTAATGTACTAATAAAATATTAATAGCATGTTAAGGTTGATGTGTTTTTGAAAATTGAGGTTTCTCTAAGTAATGAATATGTTGGAAAATCACAAAAGATTTTGCATTAGTTTAAAAAATGCGAAAATCAAACAAATTATTTTTCAATCTGGCTGTAGTTCATAGTGTTTGCTTTCATGTCCATTCAATTGGACAGCTTTTGTCAGATTCTAATTTAACAGCTTGTAAGCATGGATAGCTTGTTATATATTATAATGTATTGAGTAAAAGGTATAAAAAAAGCATTCAGAAAACATGTCTCCCAACTGTTATGGTATTGGTATCTATTATGTAAAGACAAATTTTACCTTTGCAGAAGTGAATTTCTTATATTGTTCTACTTACAGCATGCTTATTATCTTCCATAGATGTGACTGACATATTTATGTAATTTTTTAACATATGCATTTTAAATCAGTAGGCTTCCCAATAAAAAAGTGTATGTTATATGTTAGATTTAAGATATTTATGAACAATAAAACTGAAGCACCATAAAACTGCCCAAATAGACTGATTATGTCCAAATATTTTCACTTTTTGGTGATTTTTTTGTGTTAAATTAAATGTCCCAACATATTAAATGCCAAATAAATAAAAGAATCAGTTTTGAGTTTTTATTACATGAAACCTTATACAAAATACCTAATTATTGTGTCACTAATCCTAGATAATCATCCATCAGAGTTCCAATTGCAAACTGAAAAAAGTTTTTTCTATGTAAACTATGAGGTCATAACAAAATTAAATATGAAATAAAATAATATAACAACTTACAATTCCAGTAGCATCAACTCTAGTTCCGACTATTTTTAATCTGATGACATCTTCTTCTTGAATTACATTATCTTCCTGTTTACTTTTGTAGCATGGTGGATTGACATTGGGACAAAACTCCATGTCAGCTGGTATTGACTAAAAAATATATTGGTATGTATTCATCAACATCATTTCAGCTGTAGGACATCAAATGCTTTACATAAGTCTTCCCTTCAACAGGGGTATTCACCACAATCAACACATGTGGCAGGAGTGTTGGTGATAACAGGTTAGGTTTTATAGTATGAGGAGGATGCTGCTGCTAAGCTGGCATTTCATGGCAGTATTAAGTATGTGGTATTAAGATGTTTAAAATGGAGTATATTTTAATATTATTCCTTTTACTTATATATATAAATTATCTATTAATCTTTTACATAGGTCATAATATTGCTTTAATTTTTAATAAATGATAGTTGTGTAGTTGTTGATACTTAAATAACTAAAATATATACTCACATGATGTGAAATAAAACAGCTCAATGGCCCAATTTGAGCAAACATTCCCACCTGATAAAAATTATTTAGTTAATAATACACATATTTTGGAAACATTTATATCTATTTAAACTATTACATTACCTTGTTGACTTGAGTCACAATAGCATCAAGAACTTCACCTTTGAAAGGTCTAAATACAATAGCTTTGTATTTTACTGGATAGACAACAAACCCTTGGCCAGGTTGAATGAGACCAGCACCAATACTATCTATTGTGGTAACAGCGATAACAAATCCGTACCTATGTTAAAAAATCAAATATTAATTAAATGTTGTTAAAATATAACCATTAAAAAACTTGACCATATAACTTACTTTCCAGTACATGTTCCTTCAACCTCAGTGTAAAGCTTTTGTTTAACCGTATCTAACAACTGAGGACCAAAGTATCGGGGGTGCAATAATATTTCATGTTCTAATGATATCTAAAAGTAGTAACAAATTTAAACACTTAAGTCTTACTATAATAAACATCTCTACAATTCAGATTATTATTTCATACGTACGTGATAAAACATTTTGGCCTTGTTTAAAATCTTATCATGATAATATGTATAATAACTACCACAAAAATAAACTAATAAAGCATACACCGGTAATTGGTAATATTTAGAACTATATACAAGCAACAAAATAGATCTACTTGATTGTAATATGTATAAAAAAATATTATTGTACACGCACCACAGAGTACGCTCTAATTCTCTTCATAAATAGCAACACTGTGGTACAGAGCCTTATTCGTTATCTAGTGATTCAAATTTTTTTGATTTATTTATAACGGTTGAATTTTAATTTATAATTTAATTAGAAGAATTCTTAATTTTGCATGTAAAAAATAACGATTATAAAAAGATATAGTGGCGCCTACTGTAACGTCATGTAGGAACTTTTGCGCTTGCCCGATAACAATTACGTATACAAAACTAATTTCACAAAAAAATAATAAAAAATAGAAAAACAATTGGACAAATAAAAATATTGATCGGACAATCTATAAAAATAATTACCAAACAAATAAAAAATAAAACTAATCAATTTGACTATGAAAGCGCTATTTAAGATTAAAAATTTGTTTAATTTTTTATTAATAAACAATTATCGGACAAATAAACAATTATATCGGACCCTGACGGCAAAATGACGGACAATCGAATAGTTTAAATAAAAATTTCAACAATTTATTTCATGGGTCCAACTTCAACTTATTCGTAATTCGTTTAATAAAATAACTATGAATAATTATTGCAATCTTCGTTGAAAACTACTCAGTCGTTCATCATCTATATTATACAAGTAATGATTTTAAATAGTCAATGCCATCTGTAAATTTGAAATGATTTGATTGTCATAAGCGAATCTCACCAATCGTGGCATAGTATAGCGCTGAGTAATTAGCGATTAATCAAAAATGCCAAATGAATGGCCGTGTATTCTCTAATCAGATTGTTGTAAAAAATGGCAAAAACTTACGACTATTTATTTAAATTGCTTCTAATAGGTGATTCTGGAGTGGGAAAAACATCTATTTTGTTCAGATTTTCAGAAGATGCCTTTAATATATCATTTATCTCAACAATTGGTAAGTCTCCTCTTTGTACTACAGGTTATTGTCAAAAATCTTGTATTTTTTATACGTAATTAAGTACGAGTTCAATTTTTATGTTATCTTTTGTTGTAAATAATTCCACATTTATTTCTACAATAAAAAGGGTGCGGTTCTCTGATAAAAGAAGCCCTTATCGAATTAAATGAATGAACTGTTTATGACATCATACACTCTAATTTTAATTAGTTGACTCTAGCGTTTAACTGATCTCTTACAGGCATTGACTTCAAAATACGAACTATAGACCTTGACGGGAAAAAGGTTAAATTGCAAATATGGCAAGTCTATGAAGTCTTTCTACAATTCAATTAATGCCAGATACTATATATTCTTAATTTATTAATCTTCTGGTTTTTAGGGATACAGCAGGACAAGAAAGATTCCGTACTATAACAACAGCTTATTATCGTGGATCTATGGGAATAATGCTTGTGTATGATGTAACTAATGAAAAAAGCTTTGAAAACATAAAGAATTGGATAAGAAATATTGAAGAAAATGCAAGTGCTGATGTTGAAAAAATGATTCTTGGCAATAAATGCGACTTGGACTCAAAACGACAGGTACTACTAATATTCAAATGATAGAATATAATAGATAATATTATAATAGAATAATTTTGAAAGTCACTGTGAATTTTAACATTACTTATTATGCGAAGGTCTCAAAAGAGCGAGGTGAACAATTAGCAGTAGAATATCAAATAAAATTTGTAGAGACGTCTGCCAAGGATTCTTTAAATGTTGAATATGCATTCTACACACTAGCAAGAGATATCAAAGCTAAGATGGAGAAAAAACAGGTAAACTATTTTTTTGTTAATATTATAATCTACATAATATTATTAAAGATTATAAAATAAATAAAGGATTATAAAATAAATATTCTTAAATATATTTTTTCTTGTTACATGACTGATTTGTGGCCACAGAAGGTAATGAGTATTGCTTTTGATAGATTACTTGATGTGTTTTTATTGAAATTAATCTGTTCTTTTATATTATCAATTAGTAATCTAAAACATGTTAAAAGTATATTGATAAAGAGGAACTGTAAAAATAATCAAGAGGAAGTCATTTAATATATTATAGTTGGTTTACATTAATATTTTATATTAAAATTGCATGTCACACATTAACATGTTTTTGTATGTTTCCTGTATTAATCTATTGTCCTCAAACTTACATCCACTGCTATCAATATTTATAAAAATTTAAATGCTTAACTTTTGAAATGACTTTTTAAAATCTACTAAAAACTATTTTTTTATTTGTTTTCTAGGACATGAGAAATTATATATCAGCAACTTATCATTTTGTTAAAATATATGGATCATCTCATACTTGTTTTTACAAACCCAAAATATATCTTGTAATTCCAATCTAAGTAACTCTTTCTCTGTACCATCATAAAAGAACTAAGTACTGTCAATTATGTATCTTCTGCTGTACCTTTTAAATAGTATCAATACCTAACATTTTATGTTTTCCTCATAGTATACAATGTCATTTTTGACGATGTACAGTATATTTTGATTTTTATTTAGTAAGCAAATTCAATGTGTAATAACATGTGTAAATAAAATAATTCTAGGAGGCGAGTAACCCACCAGGTGCCCGTGGAGGCACTCACCAGCTGAAAGCAAATGATCAGCAGCGTAAACCCACTTCGTGGTTGTCTCGCTGTTCTATCCTTTGACAATGCAATATCTTGCAGCAACCGCGCCAATTACTCCTGTATTAAGTGAATTTGGGTTACAGACCCAACACTATTTTTCGATCTACTTTTTAACTGGTGCAACTCCCCATGGAGTGAAGACTTGCTTTTGTATTTTTATATCCATATAATATAATTTCCTTCAAGGTTTTAAAATTGTGGATATTAATTTGCATGTCAATGAAAATATAGTTTTTTGAATATTTCACCACTTGGATTTTTGTTAACCTTATTTAAACATAAAGCAGTATTTTTTTGTATTATAATATAAAAGATTTCTATGATACTTTAAATCAAATTACTGGGGTTATTAATGTCCGTGTAAATGGTGTAATGCAAATTATTTCAATAGATGTAGTTGTATTTTTCTTATGCTATTTTTAATTTAGACATATATTTTAATGTAATATATAACTACATATTTAATTTGAATAAACAGTGCTTTTATAATTTGAATTTAATTTCCAGCTTAACATAACAGTAAAATGAGTAAAATCATTAATATTTATGTAGAAGTACTAATTTTTATTTTTTATAAAAAGTTTATAGAGGTTAGAATTTGTTACTACACACAACAATGAGTAATAAGTAACCAAAAAATAGTGAATAAAACATAACTTTAATCTAAGTAAGAAAGTTTTAAGTTGCTTGAACTCGTTTCTGATTGGATCTGAATGGTCTGAGAGCAAGTGATTTTACTCCAATAAATGTGCTCTTTGATAAAAATGATAAGATATGCAGAATTTTCTTTGAAGTCATAAGGGCCAGATCTTTAGACATTTTTGAGCTTTTTCTCCAATATAAAACGTAACTGGGAACTGGTGGTAGTTTATCTAACCAAATACCGTTTCTTAGACTTCGAGCTCGGTTTTCAGCATTAAGTAAAGCAGGTGCTAATTTCGACTCCATACTGTTCTTCTTAATGTCTTGAGGAAATGAAGCTTTTGCAAACCCAAGTTCAATTAATTTCTGTCCTATATCCAATGTTTCTACTGATTTAGCCTGTAAATAAAAGGATATTTTTAAAAAATCTCAGTTACAATTCCAAATTACTTGTAGTTTAACAACAACAATTACCTTTGGTTGAGGTAAATGCAAAAGTAGTGTTGAAACTAATTCATCTTTGTCACAAACAATAGGTTTCACAGTAACTTTCTGGCCTTTGGCAACACAATCCAACCAATTGACTGCATTACCACTAACAATTTCAACTCCCCATAGCTGAAAAATCAAAATGAAAATAATTGTTATAAAAGCTTTTCTTATAAGCGACATTTATGCTTATCATACCTTCACTGGTAGAGGTGGTTTGCTGGAATGCCACAATGGTAAGTAAATTGGTGCCTTGTGATTCACTAACACTCTGACTGGTGAATGTTGAACTCCAACATACATACCATTTAAGGGTTCATGTTGTTTTATGAAGTGCTTAGGAATTTTACTTGCTTTAGAAAACTTGCTAACCTGGATTCAAATTTATTATTTTTATATTATGTAATATTTTATAGCAAATAAATATTAAAACGGTTTTATTTACCGGACGGACTTTATGTATTGCAAATGCCAAGCCTGCAGTTGCTAAACTGTAAACCGCAATCTGAAATAATATTGAATGAGATAGATATTATGTAGATATGATTTCGGTTTAGCGATTAAATACCTACGTTTACTCCACGATAATCTTTCTCTAATAAAGTTTCGATATTGTAGAACATTCCACCGTCCATCTCAGATATTGCATATATACTTAAATTTTCATAATTTTACCTCATCAATATTTTTGGAATCTGCTGTCTTGATTGATTGTATATGTACTAAAATTGTCGTTTCTTTTTTTATTGTTTTTAAGTGATCACACTGCGGGATAATACTAGTTTCATATTTGACAAATCACAAAACATGATTCGTTTAGAGGCGAAATATCCAATACACATTTTGTCTGTGGTTACAATCATAGTTTATAAATAATTCTAATATGTACTTCCACGTCAACTGGTTTGACCATAAGATTTTGTCAAATCGAATTATCTTTTTGGTGTATGGAATGAGCTCATACAATAAATTTATCCTATAAATTGTAGTTTTTTGTAACGTTACAAGGAAATCAAGTAAATATGTTGAGTGTTCTAAATACAATTGATACAGGCCATGAGGATATGATTCACGATGCAGAACTAGACTATTATGGTCTACGACTGGCTACATGTTCTTCAGATAACTCTGTAAAAGTTTACGACATCAAGAGTGGAACTCAAACTCTTGCAGCTGATCTAAAGGGACACTTTGGACCTGTATGGCAAGTAGCCTGGGCGCATCCCAAATATGGAAATCTATTAGCGTCGTGTTCATACGACAGGAAAGTAATAATTTGGAAGGAAGCTGGAGAATGGGCAAAACTTTACGAATATACCGGCCACGAAAGTTCTGTGAATTCAGTGGCTTGGGCGCCAGCAGATTATGGTTTAATATTGGGATGTTGTAGTTCCGATGGCTCCATTTCAATTATTACATACAATCAAGATACAGGAAATTGGGATGTGAAAAAGATATCAGGTGCTCATGCAATTGGGGTCAATTCAATTAGCTGGTGTCCAGCAATATCTGCTGATTTAAGCTTAGATCCACTTACTAACAAAGATGCCCCAAAGAGATTAGTCTCTGGGGGATGTGATAATTTAATTAAGGTCTGTAACATAATTTTTATTACTAACAGAATATTAATATTTATTGCAGTTGTTCTAGTGTTAGATTTTATTTATAATTATTTAAATATTAACAAAATTAATTTCTAGATATGGAGAGAACAAGGTGATCAATGGGTTGAAGAGAATCGCCTAGAGATGCATATGGATTGGGTTCGAGATGTTGCTTGGGCACCTTCCTTAGGATTACAAAAATCAATGATTGCTAGTTGCTCACAAGATAAAAGGGTTGTTATTTGGACAAGTGATGATAACAGTTCCTGGACACCCACTATATTAAACACGTTTGATGATGTAGTTTGGAGTGTTAGTTGGTCATTAACAGGCAATATTTTGGCAGTATCAGGTGGTGATAACAAAGTTAGCTTATGGAGAGAAAGTGCTGATGGTCTTTGGCAATGTATAAGTGAGGTAGCTAAAGGTTTAGGACCAACATCCAATGATGAAAGAAGTACACTTTGAGTCTAAGAGTTATTCCAACTTAAAATCTATTTTTTAATTAAGTAAATGTTGTTTTTCTAATTCAATTGTTATCATTTAAATAGGATTCAGTTAAGAATATTTAAATTCAATTACAGTAAAAAATTAACTTTATTTTAATTAATATCACATGTTGCTTAAATTAAATTGTATGATTTCTAATAATAAAGGCATTTGATAATAATCAGCTATTGTCTTAAAAGTTGCAAGTTGTGATTTAATTTCACCCACTGACACCATTAATGTAAACTCTCCAGCACAGTCACACACTACTGATAGGTTTTCTCTTTTTACCTGAAAATGTCAGAATTTGAATTAAACAACTACATTTACTCATTACAATTATTCAATAGTAGAATGGTAACTCATAAATTATATATTCTGAGACTTGGCATCTAAAATGATACATGTAGTTAAATTTTTCAGATGGCATAGTCTGTTACTTTATATATTTTCTTTTAGAAAAAAATCTTATGATAAAATCAGTCTGAAGATTAATACATTGTTTAAAAGACAATCAGAGATAAAAACAATAGTTCAATTTTTTTATGGTATAGCGGACAACGGTGTCGGTAAGTGGACAATCGGCTTTTACTTGCTCCGAAATCCACACTCAGGGAAATACTGTAGAAATACTGTTTTACGCTATTCTGTATAACAGTATTACTTCGGACGAGCCGGCTCAATGCTCTCCCACGAGTAAAATTTGAACATTAAATTATAAAAAATCTTTACACTAATACTATCTACTAAATTTTTAAAGATTAATTTCCATGTGAAAAGAATTTACTAAAAAGAAATATTCATATATAGAAAATACAAAAAGATATGAAGAGTTATAAAAACAGTACTCTTACACCAATATTCCAACACTATTTAAATAGGTAAACAAATAATAAAAAAATATATATATTTATTACCTGATGACATCTAGTACAAATTAAATCCTGCAGTGTAAAAGACATGGTTCGGCGGTGGAGTATTTCAATCAATCTCCATTCCATCTCTTGATTTTCATAAGGTGTTTCACATGTAGGACATAAGCAAACAGGTCTGAAACGAAACGCAAGTCTGTCTTCTTAATTGAACCAGTCTTCAACTAGAAATTATCAGGACGTGAACTCAATTTTAAAAATATAATTTATTGCCGATTTAGGAACATGATTACAAATGAAACAAGAAAAATAGTTTATTCGTCTATCTTTACACGTGTACTGTAATCATACTTTTCGAAGTTCGTTTCTTTAAGATACTGTTTTTATTTTTTTTATTTAATTGGTGACAAACGATCATAATAACATATAATGTAAATATTTTTGTGTTATATTAACATTACAATTATTTTGGATTGATATTTATTTTACTATTTT
>DWCF01004055.1:0-17612 GCA_018230265.1 Delias oraia
TAGTTTTATACGCATTGCCTGCTGAGTTTTAAAAAATATTTTGGCGCCAAAGATTACGCTTATATGACAGCGCTATCAATCGAACCCAAGACCATTCGAGCATCAGGCCAAAAAAGTTACCACTGCGCTACTCAGTGCTTGTTGGAATTATCGTAAGATAAATTAAAATGTCTTTGTTTTCTTACAATCTGTATCTATAAACCAAAATACAATTATCTTCTACTAATACAATGACTTAGTAGTTGTTAAATATTATTATAGATTTATATTAAATAGTTATCAATGAGATTGTAAATTTTCAAATCAAAACAATGTTGTAAAAAATCGTTTTATAAATTATTGCGCGAAATTTTATTTTTAACTTAGCCTCTTTAAAAAATATGTTACAATTCAATCCATTAAAATATGCCTGTAAAAAAATTTACTGATTCACCTTCAGACACTATCACAGATCTTTTAATAAAAAATGAACAAATATTTGTTTTATCTTGGGATTGTAATGTATATGTATACGATTTTAATACACAAAACCTTTTGTGGAAAATACAAAATAATAACCCAATCTTAAAATTGTCATGGAATGATAATTTGATCTATGGGGACTGTAGTGGTCATATCCATTTTAATAATTTAGAAAACAATAGTCTAAATAGCCTTAATTTGAAACTTAAAGGTATAAATACAATAGAGATTTGTAATGGAAAGTTAATTGTAGGAGGATTTGATAGTAAGTTGTGTATAATTGATAACAATAAGTCAGAACTAATTAATTTAGATAATAAAGTGTACGGGTCTTTATTGTATAATAAAGAATTACTTCTTAATCATGGTAATAAAGTCACAGTCTATGATATAAGAACATTTACTGCTTTAAAAGAAATTAGAAACAAAAGACAAATCAGAACAATGTGCATAAAGTCTGATAAATTGTATTTGGGAGATATAGACGGTAAATTAAAAATTTATGATTTAGTTACAAATGAGGAGAATATAATTAATGCACATTTTGAAATGTCAGGGAATATTAAAACAGTGTACCCTGTTAATTGTACAATAAATGATGAGAATATTTATACAGGAGGAAGTGATGGAATTGTTTATAGATGGAAAGATGAAGGTAAATTGAAATGTAAAAAAGTTTTTGAAACAAATGATGGGGTGTTAAAAATGGCCTCATACAAAGGACAGAAAATAATTTGTTGTGGTTATAATTACGAAAAAGGTGAAGGTGATACTACAAGAAACTTCATATACAAATTAACATAACATAAAAATATCTGCAATTGTTTTTTAATTTTTTTTGTTTAGTAAAATATTCAGAAATGATTATTGCTTATGACTTTCCAGTATATCTTTTTGTAACATATATCTTGATTATTAAATTTGATCAAAAATTATTATTTTATATTTTGCTTCGAATTGTTTTACTTTCAAATTGAGTTAACAATTTTTACAAAGATATTTAAAAATCACAGAACTAGGTTTCTTTATTTTTATAGTTAAAAAAATAAAAACAGGTTATTACAGAATTTACAACAATCTATTTGAAATTAAAATATAATTATGCTGAATATTTCTGACGTTTTGTATTATATTCTATACATTTTTAAAAAATATAGATTTTAAAAGTTTTTTTCTATTTCTTTTGAGACAATATATACACGGAATAATTTTGTCAAACAAGACTACATTTCTATGCCCCAATTTATATTCTCAATACAACTTAATGTATCTATTAATAATATAACGTAATTTTTTTTGTAAAATATATTTTTTTATTCAAAAACTTTTATTGTTTAATTAACAAATTTCCATATTTTTTTGCATAAATTTCCGCCTATCAAATCACCATCACTTGCTGATTTAAAATACGACCAAACTCCTAATATATAATATTCAGGAAGTGTAAGTACTATGTATCGATTTTGACATGTATCATATACACATCTAGTCTTATAATCTTTTAGATATACCAACTTATTGGCATATTTTACAAACTCTTGGATATCTACCACATTGTAATCCTTAATAAAATCAACATTAAAAACGTAAAAATGAATTAATTCTAATTTTTTCAATATATCGATTTTTGAAAAATATATCTTTTTTTTCTTATCATTTTTTTGATCAAAATTTCTCTGTGAATTTTCACAACATTTAGCGGTATTAAAAAAAGTAGTAATCTCGTCATTAATCTTTATAATTGAATTACTTTCAGGTTCAAATATATTATTGATAGATAGTAGATCTTCTTCTGTAATCATATCAATACACCATAAAAAAAGGCTAGTAAGTTTTTTAGAAGATATATTAAGACCAAGTGGTAGATGTTTTTGTACAAATTCTCGTTTAAATAATCTAGTTTGGTATATTAAAGGATTCTTATTATGATAATTGTTTATAAATTTGTTAGTCTCGTTAATATAATCATAGCCTTCATAGTTTTCTAGAAAACAGTAAATTTGAGAATACAAACATAAATTGAATATTCCATATTTCATTGATAGATAAAAAGGGTATAATATTAATATAATGTAAAGGGGTATATTATTATTTAATTTGTTTATTGATGTTATAAATTATTACTTAATTAAACCATTTAGTTTGTAGTAAACAAAACTAAAAAAATTATTATAAATTAATATAATTACTAAAAACTAAAAACAATCAGAATATTAAAGTCGATGTATAAAAAACCAACATTGTAAATAATTTAATGTTGGTATGTATATTTAATTTATTTTTATCTAATTATTTTTCTATATTTATTGATTAACACACTAAATTGCAAATATTTTGTTGATATAATTAAAGCAGTGTTAAAATAACAAAAAAATGATGATTTATGTAAAAAATACAACTTAGAAGAATTAAAAGAGTATACAAATTATTTAATATTTTTTATTTTTAATTAATCAGTTTTTGTTTAAAGTAATTTGCGTTGTTTATACAATAGAGAAACTTGGCTTATTTTAAGAATACATATTAATTAAAAATATATTAGTGGTTTAAAAATCGAGTTGTCTTTCTTAAAACTATTATTTGTTCAAATGATATGCTGTCAAATTTAAATATTTATTAGACTTGATTTGTTAAATTTTTTTTATTGAATTGAGGCAGCATAAAGCATAAATTGCTAGTCCTTAGAAAAAAATACATTGTATTTCTTATAAAATAACACTTTGACGTATAACATCTTAGATTTATAGAATAATATTGTAAATATAAACAAACTCTTTAAAGTCATTGTCGTGCAAAAATTTACTAAAATAAATTCAACTCTTACAAGAACAAACTATATTTTTCACCAATATTCTTCTGCATTCAACATTCTTCAATTAAAAGCGCAAAAAGGTAAAACATAATTTTGTATTAACAAAGTAAATCGTTTAAGGTAGTCAATAAATGAGATTGATTGATATAACAACTTCTATAATATTTAATGAATATTTTCTTTAAGATTTAATTTTATAATGTTTGTTATATTTATTTGCAGCCTTGAACAATTAACTTTGATATATTTCTTTTTTAAAAAATGTTTTATACTATAAAATTCAAAGTATTGGTTATTATCTCTAGTTTGTTAAGACATAATGTAGATCATTATAAATTAATTTTAAAGCTATAAATACTTATAATTAAATATCTGTCAGACATACAATCATTTATTCTATATGAATCGACTTTCTTATATTATTTTCGCTATGCAAAATGTAAAAAATTGCACTGTAGTTTTCTAAACCCTCAAATAATTAATTTACATAATTTACAGATACTAAGAAAATAAATTATATCACCCATCTGCTTACTTATAATGACAGAAATCTTTCCTTAACTAATTTATATAATAAATATAGTTATAAAGAGTTTAAGTATTATATTAAAAAAAATTATCATTTCGTAATATAAAAAGTCTTTGGATATCCGAACAATACTTATATTACCAATGAAAATTAATATATTGTAATTTCAAAACTTTGAATTAATTTTACCCTTACAAATAAAATGGATTTTTTTTCACTGATACAAATATACTTAGATCAATTAGCACCACTTCCATATATAAGATGGAGCATTACAGGTTCAATATTTCTTATATACTTAACTAGAATATTTCTTACTAAGTCTTTTTACTTAATAACTTACGTCTTAGGTATCTATTTAATTCACGGGACTATTCTCTTTTTAACACCAAAAGGGGATAATATTGCAGATCCTTTTGAAAATTACGAACAAGGCGAAGAAGAAGATTTTGAATGTGCACTATTAGACAATCAGTTTAAACCAATTACAAGAAATTTACCAGAATTTGATTTTTGGTTGTTTTGTACTAAAGTTGTTACCAGTGCGTTGGTGGCTACATTTTTTTCTTTTCTTGATATACCCGTATATACACCTGTTTTAGTAATTTATTTTTGCATGATGATTGTCTTCACAGTAAAATGTCTCTACTACCATATTAAGAAATATAAATATAATCCATTTTTTATTTCTAAAGAATATTATAAAGATTAAATTGTTATGTAATTCTTTCTTTTTATTTTAGTCCCCTTTTTGTGGAGATGACGAAAATACGTCTGAGTGTTTCAAAAGAGATAGAAAATGAAAATAATTTAGACTATAAAGATTTTATAAAACAATTCATTTATAATACTTTATATGAAATCAAAACACAACTTAGTACTTACCATTTAACAAAAGAAATAGAATCTAGGAAAAGACTTGTCGCTTTTTTTAAGCAAAAGGTTGCTGATTTTGAATTGTTGTTTTTACTTGACCAAGGTATCAAATATCTTAATTTGGACACAAACATTGAGACTGTTAACAAATACGAAGACATCGCCAACAGGCTGGCGCATGTCTATGAAAATCTTAAAAATACAATTTCTCCATCGTGGAATATAAAAGACAGTTTACAAAATTTGTATTTTGATAAGTTGGAAGTAAAAAATAAATCAGTGAGTCATACTAATTATCTTGAGAGATTTTTGAAATTAAATTTGGTAAAAGAAAAATTAGATTATTTTGATAGTGTTATAATAGATGAAAATTGCTTAATTGTAAATGGAATCTATAAACTTGTTTTATATGGTGATCTCAATAATCCTAAGTTTATGCTGTTGGATGCGAAAATTAATATAAAAAATTTTACTATTGAAAAATATGTAAATTTTTTAAAACTACAAGATAAATTTCTGAGACTTAATGAATTATTTTGTAAGTTTAAAAAATTAAGAGCTAAGATAGACATGATTTTAGAAGGAAATTATCGGAGTTTTAGAGTTATTATCGATGGTGTAAATTTTGAAGCTAATGAAGATTCAAAAGATATCTTTATAGAATTATTTACTCACAATTTATCTTCCAAATATACAAATCTGAAATTTACAATTGATGATGGTTGGTTTACGACTTACGAAAATGGTATACTAACAAACATAGATGTGTCAGAAAATTGTAAAATTATGAACATAAAAAATGAAGACGACATTTTGCAATTTTTTAATTTCGAATTTGTTTCTACCTGCCTTATTCGTTTTTTTAATCCTAAATTATTTCATAAATTTGAAAATGTTTTGGATAAAGAAAACAACTTTTTTAAAGTGATAGAAAAAGTTTATAAAAAATCTCGAATTTTACGTAATAATAGTGAAATTGTTTGCGATAATATACGATTTAAACTCATAGGTTTATACAATAATATATTAGAATTTGAATTATTTGTAGATGATGTGCAAATTTACATTTTGAAAGACGGGGCCATATCATTTGACAAGAATAGTAACAAATTGTCGATTTCTGATTTTTCATTTTATATAAGAAATACAAATTTGAAATTTATTGCTCAGTTTTTCAATTTAACTATGGAAAACGCATCATGTATTAAAGACTTAAAGATGACTGACGTGTCTCTTGATATTTGTTTTGATAAATACAAATTGTCAATTTGTAAAGATCATTGTATAATTGGAGACACAAAAATAGAAAATGTCGAAAGTTATTTAAATTTTTTATTTAATATTGTCAGATATGCTGATAACATTTTAAATGATTTTTTAGAAGTAGAAATACAAGGATTTAATTTTAAATATAATGTTGTGACTCATAAAATTGATACTAATTTAATAAACAAAGAAATTGTTGGATATAATAATATCAGGTCTATCTTACAAAATATACAATTTTTTTATAGATACGGGCTTATCCCGGATTATATTAGTGAAAATTATGCACTTTTTTATTTCAATGATTTATTTAAAGTAAAATTTAGCAAAATTTACACAGATGATCCAAGGATCTGGTTTAAAAATCTACAAAAGACAGTAAAAGATAGAAGTGTGAATATTGAAATCGAAGAGTTTATTGAGTTCTATAGATCCAATAAAAGGTTGTAAAATTATATTTTACTAGCTTTTATAAATTTAAAGTTAACATCTAAAAGACGTAAAAAATGACTTAAAAACATCTATTCTATTTTTTTATTTATTACATTATGCATTCAAATTAAAACGTTTGTACAAACAGATTTAAACTAATAGTTTGTCTTTTTCCAATTCTTCTTCAAATATTACACAATTGAGTTAACGATATTAGTACAATAAAAAAAATGATTCAAGCCTTAAAGAAAGAAAAAGCTGTTTGATTAAGCATAATCAACAATCTATATAGTTTTATTTTTATCTAAATAATATTTGAATATAAATAACTGATGGATTCCAGCGTATAAACCATAAATTTCACTAAACTTTTTTTGTATTTCTTTGTAGATTTTGCCAGTCAAAACATTTCCTTTTACGTCTATTAATTTTTTTGCAAATTTAAAGATATGAGTGTCAATCGGAACAACATCAAACAATCCTAAGCCCATCAATAGAATACAGTCTCTTACTTTCGGCCCAATACCCGACAATTTTAATAATAAAGTAGAAATCTTATTACGATCAACAAGGTTTACAATATTTTTATTGTGTTTCAGACATTCTAATACCTCATTGTCATATTCGCGAATAGATAAAAATTCGTCATTGTGCAATAAAATCTCAGAAGTTTTGCAAATATATTCAGATCTATAGCCAAATCCATTTCTAACCAATTCATCTTTGATATCAACTAATGCAACCAACTCAGGAAAATAATAAAAATCAAATTCTTTATAAGTAACAGCAAATTCTCCTTTAGTGTACAAAAATGCCACCATCTTTTGTATACGTTTTACGTTGTTATTAGCAGAACAAATAAAAGAAAATATAGTTGGAATAAGTAAATTTGTAATTAATCTTAAGCCCAATGTATATTTCTCTGCCAAAAAATTGTAATTAATATGTAAAGTAAAAAATCTTTCAAGACATTTTTCGACAAGATTTATGTCATTATTCTTTGAATGTAAAATTTTATAAAAAATGGTATTGTCTTGTTCTTTAAAACTGACAATAAAGAAATATATAGATCCAGTATATTCACATACATCTGTTTCATAAAAATTAAATACTTGTCCACTAAGAAGAGTCTCTTTTAAATTAATGATCTCGTCTGTCTTTAGAAAAATCCATTTGTCTAAAAATAAATCTTTGGAAGAACTCTCGTTATATTTTGTCATTGGGCTTAAAATGTTAAAAATAGTCTACCCATGTTGTTATACGAGAAAAATGTTTTGAAAGATATTAGAGGAGAATCTTTTGTTCTCGTGTCCGGTTATGGTATACATTTGAATAATATAATAAACTTAAATATTATGTTGTATTTAAATAAATATTCATTTACATTTTTATTAAATTTTGATGAGCAATCAATATTTTTCGAGCATGAATATTTTAGAAATCTAAAAAATCATGACAAACAAACTAGAAAGAAATTGTATCAGAAAGGAGGTGTCTATCTGTGTAGTAGTAGGGTTTTATTAACTGATTTTCTAGAAGGAAATATTTTTATTAAGACGATTTCCGCAGTTATTATCAATAATGCTGACAAAATTAGAGAAAATTCTATAGAAGCCTTTATTCTACACATTTTTAGAAGACACAATTCTAAAGGACTAATTAAAGCATTCTCGTCTAATTGTATACCATTTGCTTATGGTGTAGGAAGTGTCGAGAAATATGCTAATACTTTGAAATGTAACAATTTTTTATTACTTCCAAGATTTCACAAAGATCTACTTGTTTCTTATAAAGAAAATATTAAATTTATTCAGCATGAATTTAAACTCACCGATGAAATGATTGAATTACAAATGTTACTTATAGAAATATTAAAAGAACTTATTAAACTGAATAATATTGATATTGAATATGAGCTTATATTAGTTTCACGAGCTTACATTGCAAAACACATCTCTGATATTTATGATATAAAATACCTAATAATGTTGCTTTTTTCATGTAATTTGTACAGATTTTATATGGAGTGTGCAAAACTTATATGGAAGCAAATTGATTTAGAAAAAGACAGTACGTGGCTAAATAGTACATACACTACTATTTTATTAGATAAAATAGAAATTTATTTTTTAGAAAATGAACAATTTGTTTGTGACCAACAAAAAGAAGTTCTTAAAAGTTTAAATTATTTTTTTAAGCATAAAAAAATAAAAAGAGAAGAAAAAAGTAAAAAAGAAGAAGAATGTAAAAAAGAAGAAATTTTTAATGTAACTTTTCAGGAAGAATATCTTCATAACACAAGTTTAGAAAAATACAATCCGAAATTTGAAAGGCTTCTAAAGCTGTTGTCTGATACAAAAAATACAACTACTTTAATAATTCTTCCTTCTTCCACTATTCTTTTTGATGTTGAGAATAAACTTAATGAAAACGTTAAGAAAAATATTATGTTTTTAACAAAAACAGAGTTTGTTAATTCAGATCTTATTTTTGCAAATGATGATTTGTTTAAAAGATTTGATAATATGAATCAAGAACTTAATAACAGTAAAAGTTCTGACGAATTTTTCATATTTTTTAATGAAAAAGAGTCACAAAACGATATAATAAATGTTTACAAAGATAATAAAAAAGGAATATACTTTGAAGATGGTATCAAATATCAAATTATTTTATTCGATAAAGATCTTGCTTGTATTAGGAAATGCGAATACATTGGAACTAAAATAGAAATTACTGTTCATTCTTTTCAATTTAAGGATTCTATAGAGGAACAAATTAATCTTCTTACGTTGAGAAACGAAAAATTATATTTTGAACAGTTGATAAATAAAAGAGGTAATATGCCTCTTCTTTTAGACTGTAATAGGAATATTTTAGAAGACGAAGTATCTGACGAAAATGATAGAATACTTGATATAGTAGTAGATACGCGAGAAATACGAGCAGATCTGCCATTCTTTTTATATAAGGCAGGAAACAATATTATTATAGACACTTTACAAATTGGAGATTACTTGATTAGTGAAAATGTCTGTGTCGAGCGTAAAAATATCAATGATTTTATTTCATCTTTAAATACAGGAAGATTGTATAATCAAACACGAATGCTTACTTTTTATTATCAAAAAGCTATAGTTTTACTGGAATTCAATTCTCGACCATGTCTCTCAGATTTTTATATTCACAATTCTGATACATTTAGAAACTCCATAATTTCAAAATTTTGTCTTTTTTTAATCACATTTCCTACTGTAAATATTATTTGGTCTGATTCAACATTGTTTACGACCAAAACATTTAGAAAATTGCAGAATCGCAGCACCTATGAAGAAAACGACGAATTTAAAATAGGACTAGATCCAGTTTTACAGGAGATCTTATTCTCAATACCTGGAATTAATCAATTTAACCTGAGAAAGATAATTAAGAACTTTAAAAACATCAAGGAGATCGTAAACAGTTCAAGAGGGAAATTGCAAAGAATACTAGGACAAGATACGGGATATAGAGTTTTTAGGTTTTTTGATGAAGCGTTTTGATAATTTTTCCCTTTACAATTTATCGAGTATTTTTAAAATTTCTTATTTTTTAAGGGTATGGATTTTATTTTTACAGGAACTCCAACAAAAAGAGAAATTTTGCTATATCTAAAAAATAGAAAATATTCATTGGTTAGTAAAACAAAACTGAAAAGGGAAATAATTTTACATTCGAAAGGTAATACTATACTAGATAGAAGTAGCATTAAATTAAAAAGAACTATTTTACTAAAAAATAAGATATCTAAAATGTTATACAAAAATTTAGAGTACAAAAGATCTTGTTGTAAAAAATTGATGAGAATTTTATATTACAAAATTCTTGTATGTAAATTTTTCACTAATTTTTATGAAGATCAAGCCAATAATATTTGTTTAAACAGTATTTTAAGATATCTTGTTGGATTCTGTCATTTATTAGAAACAAGAGAAGATGGATTTTTTGAAAGTAATTTTACAATGAAACAAGACAGTTTATGTTCTTCTAAAGATAAAAAAGAAGTTTTATATTTTGATGAAATGACAGATAATAAAAGAATTAAGAGCATTGATTTTACTGAGATATTTTTGCCTACTAAATATGATTTATTAAATGATAATACAACTTTGAGTACGGGTGTTTTTTTAAGTCAAAGGAAAAACAATCTCAAGAAGATATTTGAATTGTCTAATAATTCAAATAAACAAAACAAAGTGGATATTACCTCCTTATCGAATCACAATAATAAAATAGATTTTACATTTACAAAAGTTGATAAAGTTCAAAAACAAGATTGCATAAAACAGAAAAGAAAAAATATCAATGTTTTATCCGAGGTTGATAGAAATGTGAAAAAGAAGTTTAATTTTAAGGATTATAATAAAGAGTTAGTAAAAAACACTAGATTTAATTCCGGATATAAAAATATTATTATAAGGTACACAGACACATTTATAACAAATCATATTAAAAGTACTAAGGATAGAAATAGTAAGATTAAGTTTGTAGATGAGTATACAGAGACAGATGTTCATAATTCACAGACAATAGTACCAATTATTAAAAAGACTAGATTTCAAAAAAGGGCTTTTAAAAGTAAACACAAAGAAGTTGTTTTTATACAAAATGTAGATTTTAATACCGAGGGTGATTTTTAAAGATATGAATTTTATTGATCATTTTATAATTTTCTTATTTACATCCCATGAAGAAGACGTCTAATCAAAAAAGGATTGCAATTATGAGTGGAAAAGGGGGTGTTGGAAAATCTAGTCTTACAATGTTACTAGGTATGATCTTATCAGAAGATAATAAATGTCTTATTTTAGACTTTGATATATGTGGTCCTAGTTGTGTTGTAAGTCTAGGAGGTCAAGGAGAGATAAAAAAAGCAAAAAAAGGTCTTTCTCCAATTAAAATTACTGATAATTTATCTGTTTTATCTATGGGATCAATGATCAAAGAAGATGATGCAGTCATTTGGAGAGGACCAAAGAAATTAAGTCTTTTAAATTTATTTTATGAATCAATAGAAGGATACGATTTTGTTCTTATTGATACACCACCAGGTATTAGCGAAGAACATTTCTTTTTAGTAGATAAGGATATACAAAGTTTAATTGTGACCACTTCTCAGAATGTAGCGTTAAGTGACACAGTAAGAGCCATTGAATTTTGTCAAACAAATAAGATTGATATTTTGGGAGTAATAGAAAATATGAGTGGATATAAATGTATTAATTGTGATTATACAACAAATATATTTGCTAGTAAAGGGGGATTGGAGATTAGTAAACATTATTCTGTAGACTTTATTTGTAGTTTACCAGTAGAGCCTCTATTTGGTAAATTACTTGATAAGGGAGAGTTTACTGAAAAATATCAAACTTTAGAATCTTATAAATTATTAAAAAAGAGCATTGTTTTATGAAGTAAAGTTTTAATATTAAAATTTTAGAGAGTCCATTAATTTTTTATTTACTATTTAATTCTTGTTAAATACTATATGGTATTATTAAGAATTTTAATATAATTATAGATTATAAATAATTTTATGCACAAGACATAATTTACTTTAGTGATTTTGGATTTAAAAAACGAAAATTAAAAATTAAATTTAATATATAACGCTTACTAATTAAATTATATTAATTAAAAGAAAATACTTTTATTTGTTAACAACAGAAATACTTCATAATAGAATCTCCTAGTTTCAGTCCTTTCTTTTTTGGTTTAGGTGTTTCTTTAGGAAGTTTACTGGCAATAAGTTCAAATATTTTTGTAACATTAGTACCTTCTTTTGCACTTGTCTCTATGTACAATATATTCTCTTTTATTGCATATTCTTTACCTTCTTCAAAAGAAACTTGTCTTTCATCTTCCAAGTCAAGTTTATTAGCTACTAAAATTTTAAGGAAATCAGAAGGTTTCTCAAATTTAAGTTCTTCAATCCATCTTTTTGCTACTTCAAAACTATCTCTGTTAGTTATATCATACACTATTATTCCTATATGTGCTCCTCTGTAATACATTGGTATAAGGCTGTTATATCTTTCTTGTCCAGCTGTATCCCAAATTTCAAATTTAATACACGCATCTTTTGTACTCATTGTTTTTGTAAGAAATGATGCTCCTATTGTACTCTCTTCATTCTCATTGAATTCATCTTTAGCGTATTTTAATACAAGACTGCTTTTACCGACACTATAATATCCTAATACAACTAATTTATAAGTACAACATTGTATTACATTTTGAGATGTAGCCATTTGTTGTTTATAGTTTTCTATTTTTAAATTAAAGTTTTAAATTTGTTTCAAACTTAGTCCACATCGTTGTTTTGAAATTTCTTTAAATACAAACATTTTCTATGATTTCTAATTCTGACCATGTTAATTTTACTTTTTGCATTTTTTGCATAAATGTATTTTAAAATTTTTTGAAAAGAAGGGTTACATGGAAAGTAAAATCAACTGTTTCGACTTAGATGGTAATACTGTTAAATCAACAATACCTTTACCAGATGTATTTTCTGTAGACATTAGATCTGACATTATTGAACAAGTACATTCTCTCGAAAGATTAAATCTGAGACAGCCTTATGCTGTTTCTCCCGATGCTGGTATGCAGCACTCAGCCGTTTCTTGGGGAACAGGAAGAGCAATTGCAAGATGCCCTAGAATTGGTGGAGGAGGATCAAGAAGATCAGGACAAGGAGCATTTGCTAATTTCTGTAGAAAGGGAAGAATGGCTCATCCTACTACTACTATGAGAAGATGGTGTAGAAAAATACCATTAAATACAAGAAGAATAGCTTTGGCTATGAGTATTGCTGCTTCCTCAAAACCATCTTTTGTAGAAGCAAGAGGACATAAAATTGAAAAAGTAAAGAATATTCCTCTAGTAGTCAGTGATGAGATCAAAAATTTTGAAAAAACTAAAAATGCTTTTGAAGTCTTAAAAAATTTTAATTTGGTGGATGAAGTAGAGAAAGTTAAAAACAGTAAAACATTAAGAGGTACAAAAGGTAAAATGAGAAATAGAAGATTTAGAATGAGAAAAGGTCTTTTACTTATTCATGATAGTCCTGTTGAACTTAAAGCCTTTAGAAATATCCCTGGTGTTGATCAGCTTTGCATAGACAAGCTCAACATTTTTGAATTGGCACCTGGTGGTCATGCTGGTAGACTTATTTTATGGACAGAGACAGCTTTTAATAAATTACAAGAAATGTTTGGTAAATTTAACGAAGAATCAGCTTTATTGAAAAACTTCACATTACCAAAGAAGTTATTTACTACTGACAGTTTTGAGGATCTATTTATGTCTAAGGAAGTACAGTCAATTCTTAATGAACCAGTTTATATTCCTGAGTTTATGCCAAGAAAGACTGAAGAAGAAATTGAAGAAGATGAGAAATTTATCAACATGTTTGATTCTACTAAAATACTTTCTAATTAAATTTATTCATTTACTTTTTTTCACCCCTATGGACTCTGTTAATAATTTTTACATGCTGTATCCTGTGTATTTAGATTCTAGTAAAAAAATATCTGAAGGTAGAAAATACTGTTTAGATTTATGTGTACCATATCCATCTTCTTCTGAAATTGCCTATGCTCTCAAATATTTAGAAATTGATTGTACGATAGAAACTAACAAAAAACATCCTAGAGACTTTTTTAGAACAGGAAGATTTAAAATTAATAAAATGTACGGTAAAAAGAATATTATTGAAGGAATTAGGGACACAATTTTAAGTAATAGAAATAAAAAAGTTGTAGACTACAAAGTTAAAGATAAGATTGTAGAAAAACCTCAAGATTTTGTTACTACTAGTAAAGGTGAAGTTATAGAAAACAAGTTAAATTTGGTTGCTAAAAGGAAAACTAAACCTAAGAAAAATAAAAAAAAATAAATGTTTTGGTTTTTTTTAACCCATGATTAATCTTTTTACGAAGGAATTTATGCCTTCCCTGCTTTTGTATAGTATCCTTCATATCAGTTTATTTTCTATTTTGATAACACAATACTACACAAAGATCCTTGAACACATTTTTCTATATTTCAATATCTCTAATATCTACAAGGTATCTTTATTACATACAATGATAATGAATATTCCCCGAGTATATTTAATGATAAATACAGAAATTTATAAAGATTCAACACTTATCAATGGATTTAATGCTCTTTACTTGTCACTAGGAATGGGTCTTATAATTGTTAATGCACATCTAAAAACATTTTTACATTTTGAATGTTTTTTAAAAGATCTTTTTGCATTAATTGGTGGTCTAGCGTTACAAGGTCTAAGTCTAAACGGATGGCGGTTTGATTTTTTTCAGGTATACACAGCCTTTACGCTATTTCTAATTTTTATATATTTGACATGTCGTCTTAAATATATAGAAAGACGCGAGCCGCCACGTGCTACTCCACGTATGCCTTTTCTATATCTCAAGAAGATTAACACGTCATTTACTAGGCATGTCTACGATTTTGTAATCCTTAACTTAGAGAGTTTCCATAAACAGTCAGTGTATACGAGTTTACAGATATTATGTTCTCCTGTTATTAATATGAGTTTATTTCTGTTGTATTTTAAACCTATTAATACTATAGAAAAGAAACTGCTGAGTCTTTTAATATCTTTCCTAATTGGACTAGTTCTTATAAAAACATCCAAAAAACAACACTTTCAAATTGTAAATTACTTTTATGGATTAGGTTGTACTTTGTTTTACACTACAATTTCTATAGACAGAATGAGACTACTAACTGATCGAAGTTGTATTTATCTGAAAAAAGGTTTTCTTTATTCAATTATGCTCCCACTGATAATTGGACTTCCTGAATTTTTACATTTAATATATCACTCTAAACGTACTAAGTCCAGTATGGCACTCTGTGGGATAATCAACTCGACCATTTTTACTATTCTTTGTCTTGGTCCTTTGAAAAGATACTTTGATGGAATTAGAGAAGATTCTTTGTACAAAGGAGACCAAGTTAGTCTGTCTTTTGGTACTATAAGTCTAGCAGTAACTTTTTTTAATTATATTATGAAAAATCAAAAATTTAGTAAGGATTTAGGTTACATTTTACTTATTATATATTTACTGTATATTTTAACATTCTTACTTGACTATAAAAAGTTTATAAAGATTTCTTAATAAATAAGAAATTGTCTATTAAATTTGTTTTATTTCTAAATTACACTTCTTCCACACTTTGCACTGCAAGCGTGTCGAAAGTGCTTCTTCTACAAAATAAGACATAAAATATTGAACCAATAAAAGACAAGAAAAATAGTAAAGCTATAGGTAAAGCTATTAGAACAATAACTGGACCACTACTTATTAACAAACATATTCCTAATAAAGTTATTAACATACTTACATGTGCTGTAAGGACTCTTTTCCAATTTACGATTTCTTCATTTTCTTCTTCAGATCCTGATTCTAATAAAGCGAAGAAATCATTTTGTCCTCTGTCTATTTCAAATAAAAAGTTATCATCTTTGTCTAGAGTATTTCTTTTAAAATAATCTCTTACCTCGTTTTGCATTAAAAAATCTTCATCTGTTCCTAGAAATTTAGCATAATATACGATACTTTTATCAGAAGGAATATCTTGTAAAACTACAGAATCTTGGGATTTATCTAAAAGTTCTTTTGCTGTCATATCATCTTCTAAGTCTAAAGATAAACTACTGTTAAGGATACTATCATCATTTTCTTTAGAATGTGCGTCTGTTTGTATTGTTTCAGTATTTTTCGATCTAAAAATCGCAGAAAATGATCGGAGTTTTTTTCGTTTACGCTCATCACTCGTATCTTTAAAATAATATTCTACTAGACATCTATCTATTTCTTCCAATGTAAGTTTATAATAATAAACTTGTCCTACTATAAAACTATTATTTAAAGGATTTCGTACTTTCATTCTGTGTAAAAGTCCTCTTTCAGTTTCAAATTTAAAAAGAACTCTATTTAGTTCAGCCGCAGCATAATAGAAATTATACAATGTTGTCTGATCTTCTGGATCAGGTGTGGAAACTCTTGCTATAATAAAATCTATATTTTTTTTTCTACAATCAATTATTAAACATCGAAATTCTTCTAATGTAAAAGTTTCAGTACTGTTACCATTAAACTCTTCGATTTCAGGTTCTTCTCCAGGGGTCGAATTATTCGGAGCTCCGATTAGTTTTACGAGAGTGTTGACAGTCTTAGCTTTTTCGTAAAGATTTAAGTTTTCTGAACTAATCATGTTTGTTTATGCAAAAAATAATATTTGAAAGTAAATAAACAAAGATTGTTTGTAAGCAAACAAATGTTAATTGAATTTAATTAAATTGAAATATAAAATTGTGAAATTTTAAGATTATATTTTATTGAGATCCAATATGTGATTTTAAAGTTATATATAATTTTTAGTTAGATTTAACAAGTAAATTATATTTTTATAGGTAATTCGTATCAAATAAAACGCACTACTTATGCGCACATTTGCTGTAGATTGTACAAAGTAATTATTAGTAATTTTTATCACCAACATGACAAATTTGAAATGTTTATTAAACGTTAAATAACGATTAGTTAAACTAACTTGGTTTAAATTAGAGTATAAAAATATCTTGATTCAATTAACAGAACAAAAAATTTACGTATCTGTCATGTAAGGTAATATTTAAGTCGTTAGTAATTTTTTGTCAAGTTTTTTGATACACCTATGATTATTTATTTACTACTTAACTGATTAAGGTATCTATTTGTTCTTAACTTTTATATTTTTTTAACATATGACATCATACAGCTTCTCGATCGGCTTTTGCGCAGTAAATTTTGAATGCTTTATTGTGTATGTAATTTTTTTTAGACATAAGAAGCATCTATTGTATAATATTAGTGTGTGCAGCTATAAATAGCAACAATATTAATATAGTACCATATGTTGAATTCCAACAATAAAAACAGTAATTTGTAACTTGACTTATCGATCTAAAATAATTTACAATACAACTCTAATATTACATCTACTACTCTCTAATTCAAATGTATTTTTAATCTTTAATCTACAATAATATTTTAACTAGTAGCATATACGATCTATTATTGTTTATTTTTATTTTATAATTACGGCCATATCTACTGTAAAGCACCGGAACTCGTCAGCTCTCCGAAGTTAAGCCAGTAAGAGCCTTGTGAG
>DWCF01004056.1:0-17610 GCA_018230265.1 Delias oraia
TAACTGAAGCTATTCTTTACTTAAACTATGAGCTCTAGTACCAACTACTCTCAGTACTAACTATCTATTTCTCTTATATTCTGTGAGCCCGTGGTATCACTTCGGACGAGCCGGCTCAATTTGTGCGTCAGCATATGCTTCAACATGGCTCTCCCACGGAGTCTAACTTAATATAGAATAGATTTTTAATTTCTTATACCTTACTAAATGCATTTATTTTAAAATTCTATTCGTTTAAATCTAACTAAAATGGTTATTAATATAATAGCCGATTTGCAACCCTGTCCTATATTGTTAAAATGACGCATGGTATACCATACATTGCTACACCATGTTAACTATGGGAAAGAAACCGCATAGCAGACCTAGGTTCCCGTGATTCCTGATAAGATTAGCTCCCTGATTTCCCGCCGTGGTTTCTGACCACTTTTCATCGGTTATGAGGTAAATAAAATTTCTTCTTCCGGGTGTGAAAGTACAGCAGTTAAAATTAACACGCCGATTTTCCGTCCAAGCTTTCGACCCCCAATTTAAACGTTTCCGTAACCGACACTTTGCTGTTAATCTTAATGTCATAGTTTTTTCTAGATTTATAAATGAAAGGTAAAATATTTATGTTGAATTTAAAAACATTACAACGATTACTAAGATTAAAAACTTTTAATACCTGTTAATAAATTTTTTTAACTATTTATAAAACCATGATGCAAAATCATAATAAGGTAGGTATAATATATATATAAAAAATAATAATTACACGATAAAACCATTATACGTTACAGTTTTAACATTTCAATAATTATGAAAAGGTTGCGACTTTTAAACAATCGAACAACAATTTTGCAGACTAAATTTCGATTTCATCTTGAAGGTCGTTGTATTCGTGACTCAAGGCATAACTAGATTGTAGAATCGCACATTTACCCACATTATACGATACCGTAACAAGCTAAGTAGAACGTGCATCTTTGAGTCGAATTTTGATATAATCCTGACAGAAACTCTGAATGCAATCATGCTAATTCTATAATTCTACATGGCCGTTAATGACAGTATAAAACATTCCTTAAGATGCTTATTTATTTCGTAGCACTATCAACATTTTACAAATACATATTTACTTTAAAATCATAATAACATGTAAATTTATCTTAATATAATTTATACAATTATCCTCATTATTTTCGTTCTTTTGTTGCAAATAGTTACCCAACAAAATATGCTCTGTTACATAAAACTTTTGACAGCAAAAAGTAGTCAATAACATCTGTTTAGTACTGTTACTAAATTGATTTACATCACAAACATTTTCGATGGCTCGATCATAGATTGTTTTGCATAATTCCGTCACGACGGTTCTAGACTGACCGCTAATGTTTCAATTATTTGTTTCATACTGACACGTTGTCAAAGTTTATAAACATTGCGATGTTTTTTGCGAAATATTGCATTTGACAAGGAAAATAGTAAAGAACTCCTTTAAGATGGTTGCAATGAGGAGATCAATCGAAACACATGGCTTCTGAGGTGACATCTGGCTAGCGCTATAAGATTCTACAAATTTCATCATATATCATATGAGACATTGTTAAAAATAAGCTAGGAACAAAATAACGTATAAATCAAGTTTAATATTTATATTTTATACACTACTGCAGTATTTTCTCGTCTTTTATGACACGATGTCCGTGAAGTAAAACTTAATTTGGCTATAACCTCAACTTTTGTCGGAACTTTTTTATAGTTTCTTATCTTCAAACAGAGTTTAGACTTTGAAAAATAGCCTAAAGCTTAGCATTCAGATCAGCAAGTCTAATATGAATTCTATACCTGTGGCGCTCGCGGTATGAAGAATTTATATTTAGTACGAGTACGTGGTGTTATTCGTATAAAGATGTATTCGAAATCTTAAAATTGTCTAGATGGAGTTATTGGTCACCTTCAAAAAACAGCCCGTCTCTTAAAAGCTTCGACGCGCATGCAACGAAACTGGCTTTTTGGATGTTAATACTCGCCGGTCTAACTATATGTAGTAGGCATCTGGTTCATTCTTCCTATTTTATTGTATTCATAACAACATAGGTATGGGGTACTTTTTAAAATGCAAACTATGATATAACTTCTAAGGTTTTCTTGCTGTATGCGAATAATCATATATGTTTCGTAGTCAAGATCTGTTGAACACTATCTTGTTGGTACAATCACATATCTTGAATCTAAGGAATAATGCCTATAAACCCTTTGTTGTTTTATCTTCGTATACACTGTATTTACCTTTATCGATGGTGTTAATGTGTGAACTTTTTCGATTTCCTCCTTAGAAAACATTTTATTTGCAGCAAATGTTTTATCCCTCTATTATAAATTACATGATATTTCTAAGATAAACTGTATAATGTATAAAATATCATTTCTAACCTCATCTAATTAAAGCAAAGCTATAAGAAAGTTATTCTTTACAAAAAGAACTTGGTTTTATATGTAATTATATGAGTGTTTAATTTTAATTAAAGGCGTTCCTGCATCTTTTAATTTAAAATGATTTATAATGCTCTCTTTTCTCAAAACCATTTTGGCTTAATATTGGGTTCTAGAGTAATTAGCATGCAATCGGTTTATAAATCTAACATTGCCACTAATGAGCAAAAATTACTGTAGTTATAAAGAATGACAATAAATATAATAAAAAAATATTTTTCTATTCGTATTGTTATCCAATATTATTTATTTAAAATAGAATTATAGGTTGGGTTATAGTTTTCTTGAATAAGCAAAACTAAGAACATATTTAAGTATTATTCGTTCCCACATGGTATGTACTTAGAGATTATTTTAACTAGCAAGTACTGTGTAAATTCGTACCGTTATGAAACGTGCATTCTAGGAGCTAAATAGGATTACTCATAAATTGGAACGAACTTTGCATTTACTGTATTATTTGATATTATGCAACTAAAGCTAAGATTACATGCATTTATATGAGAATGGTATTTTATGTGTGTTGTAATAGAAGCAAAGTGCATTTGTAAGAAATAAATTATAATTTATAATATAAATTACTACTTATACCAAAATCATTAAATATCTACCTTACTTATTATATAAAACATGGCAAAAGACGTGATGGTATTTTGCTTATGTTCTATCTGTTCTTTATGTAGAATATAATGTAATGAAAACATGAAAATTAAAGTTCCCGATATCCGCTTACCTCTTTAATAGAAAATAGATAATAGCTTATTTTTTTACATTTCATGATATATAAAGTAAATGTTAAAATTACAAAGATAAGTTAGATGATATTCTAACACTAAAACCTTCAACCTTTAGCTGATCAATCGTGGCGAGTGATTGCCGATGCCGGCGTCACGACATCATGCTCATAATATTGCGCAAATACTTAAATGTTACCAATTGCTAAGCTGCATTTCCTAATGCGAGAATTATTAATATATATCAAAGAAGAAGTTGTTTGCTTACGAAACTTCCTAACTATTTTTGCATTCTAATGAACGATTTACCATATGTATTATTAAAAGATGTTTTTCTTCTGGTAGGTATCCGATATTTGATAATATACTTATTACAATGAATACCTACGACCTATCATTATAATGTTACAAAAAATTCTGAAGTATTAGACTATTTTTAAATTAACCAACGTAATTCTAGTTTAGGGCTCACTTACAGATTCAAAGACGTTTATTCAAACAAAAATAATATTCTTGATTGCCATTATAACAGGTTTTGTATATCATTTTCACCCGCGGGAGAGACATGTTGAAGCATATGGACTAATTGGACCCCTCGTCTTAAGTAATACCACAGGCTTACAGAATACTCGTTGTGAAATGGTAGTTGTACTTGAAACGGTACTTGTACTGTGTTTCGCTTTTTAAGTGAGGATATCGGAGAGCCTAAAAATGTTACTTAAACGGCATAAAAGCCGGCAACACAACCGACCATCCTTAAACATATGCGGACGCACTAATTGGGCCGGCTCGTCCGAAGTGATACCACGGGCTCACAGAACATTCAACGTGAAACGGTACTTGTATTGAGTTTCGCTGAGTGAGTGAGGATATCGCAGGCCCTTAAAAATGTTTTAATGGCGTAAAAAGCCAGCAACACAACCAATGCGTGGACTGTGGCGCGGTTGATCATGGGCGGCGGTGTTCTCTTAGAATATAGGAGACCCACCTGGTCCGTTGTTCGCTATATTATAAAAAAATCTTAATTATACAATAAAAGTATATTTATTTATTGTATACATACTATAACTATAATGTGAATTAATAACATCTCAATTAAATGAGTTATGGTCAAAACGTTATCTCGATTAAAATTATTGACATACTCTTATCTCTATGAATACGCCATTGTAGTTAAATGTCATTTTTATTATCAAAATAACAACCACATTCCGAATGAATCAAGAACAGGTATAGATAAGCAATTGATATTAAACTTCTCTATGCTCAATAAACTAATAAAACCGTGTAATTAATAGACTTCCTTATTTACTTTTTGGATGAAACGGATTTTAGTTTCGCTATTTATACTAAAACTATACTTAGACAATATCGGCTGAATTACAAGTGTGTGGCGTTTTCGAAAAAGTATTAACTCTACTTTAGCTGTATTTAACACAAAATTAAGTGAAAAAATTAAACCTAGCCAAACATATTGTAGATGGAAGTGCAATATCGTATCCTAATCGGTACTTCTAAAGATGACTGAGTAATAATAAAATATAACGTTGAAAATATCAATTTAATTTATTGTATTAATTATTTTTATAAATTATTAGTACTATTTTAATTAAAATATTATCTTCATTTGTTTTCCCTTGTATCGTGATTCGTATTGATTCACATATTTTGTCAACAGTTCAAAGACCAATGGACATAAAGAATCGCCCGCGTATACCGATCCCTGATGAGGACCCCTACAGTATTGCCAGCTCCAACGCAAATGGTTCCGGATCAAGTGGTAGTTCCGGGGGCTATGGTCACAACGGGCATAATGGCCATTTGGCCACAAATGGTCACTTGGCATCAAATGGCCACGGAGTTGTGGCTGCCACTCGAGAGCAACTCATGATGCAAATGGGACAGAGGAGAGAAAAGCCACCAAAACTGCCTCCAAGGGAAAATGGCTATGGCCCAGCTGATATCCCTAAAGTAAGTATTTAGCACACATAAAATACTAAAAATTAACATAAAAATTAATAGCTTATATCGTTTTAGGATAACTAACAAACATAACAAAATAATTCGTTTAAAAAAAATATTGTATTTTTAATTTTTAATTAATAATATCTTCGTTTATATCTGATGCAGAACCGGAGCGAGTCGTTTCTATTATATAAAATGTCAAGTAGAGCCCCAAAAGCAGTTAAAAACCAAGAGTTTTAAGAAACATAGCAATAAAAATTGAAAAAAATTGGCGCCAATTATATTAAATACTAGATTAATCTAAATTTTGAAACCTTCAATTATAGTTCTAATTTTTAAAAGTTATTAACTAAATAACTATTTATTAATTTCATATTAGATTCGTTTTAATACATTTAACAGCTACAAGCGACTGAACAATGTAGCAACTGAACATTTATTTACAGTTCTTTTACTTATAAGCAATTCTTCTTTTACGCAAGATTTTTAATTTAATACAATTTTTCATCAATGTTGCTTAACTTTACTGTACTTGAATAATTGTGCTTCAATTTCAAATTGTGTTTTGTTGAACACTTCAATTTTATGCTATTTAATAATGAATTATAATAATAACATACATAGGAATGTTAAGCATATTCTAAAAGGAAATGGAACCCGCGGAATTCTTTCCCGTAAACACTTAAAATTGTTATAATAGCATCCAATCCAACCAACGTTAGGCAGTTTAACAAAGTAATTTCTGTAAATCGATCTTATTTCATTTTTTAGTTATTCAGTGAGCTAAAAACACGGTATATCTTGTATCAAAATATGTATATCTCCTCAACTAAATTAACAAATAATAATTACCTATATCAACAAAGTACTCTCATCTGTCTTTAATTACCGTCCCTCGGATTTATTATTAAAATTTTCGGCTACATTAACTTATCACATCTGTCACTCAAAGATTTCTAAACTCAGAAACATTCGTTGAAAAATATTAATGAAGCGATCCCTAATGGAACCAAATTCATAATCTCTATAAAAAGTATCTAAATGCATTATGCTGTGATAAATGCAGATTTACGCAAATTGATTTTAAAATGCCCGACATGAGTAATGGTATAATTCAATCTCGGACTGCTTGCAACTTTTATGCCAAATGCAATTTCGATCTTTATTTTTGCGATAGATCCTATCGAGTTTCTTTATTAATAATTTTACAATCAAGTTTGGTATGAGGAAAACTATAAACTGGGATTATAATAACGATCTAATAACATAGTCCCATAATCTTTACTTATTTGACACGAGGTTTTACCATTTTTATTGTATTACCGTTCAATTTTTTGTTTTATTGATGACCGAGTAATCTGACCAGGGCTCTTCTACGTAAAAATCATTGAATCCAATAGACCAACTTATTACTAAGATAAGAATTATATAGATTATCACTTCTTACTTCTTACCTAAAAATTTCCAACGCCCTTGTGTCAAGAACTTCCTTGTGAAACACTATCTAATATACATACTAATTGTATCTTTTGTTCATAAATTAACTTCAACATTAGATAACAAATGACCACAGATTACATCTTGATTGCATAAAATTACTTTTTTATTACCCCTTATAAATTACATACTATTACTACTTTATTCGTCTTTTCGAAAATTGTATTAAATATTATCTGTATACTTAAATACAGGAGTGAAAGTTTCACGTCTTTTTGTTCCGATAACACATCACATTTGTAAGCAGAGTAACTCCATTCAATCGTACCCATGATATACCAGAAACCAATTCTTATATAGAACATCGACCATTATGCATATCGACATAAAGGCTGGTACTGTGTTAAAGGCACACTCAAGTGCACTGAATATGAAACAGCGCGTACTCGAATTTACAGCCTATAGTTACACAGTGAACAATGGTAGAGCTGATATCCCTGACATATCTCAGATCACCGCGACGTAAGATAAATGATAGCCAATGCCGGACTAAGCTTCGATCTTATTTTATTGGTTTATCCAAATGCTGCTTTTGCAATGACATTACAAAGATGAAAAATGTCCTTTGTCCCTTACATTCACTTTTTTATTTGATTTTACATTTCGCACTTTATCTGACCATTCGTGTGACTAGATACGCAATGACCTTGTCAAACGAAGACCACATATTTCTTTACATAAAAGTGATGTTTATCCACAAGAATAATATATATTTAATGTTCACCTTTAAAGTGTGAACCATTTTCCTGTAATGTTTTTTCTCGAGTGAAAAATAAAATAGCGGTCGTGAGTTATGGTAACGTCATTCTGTAACCGGGTGGTATTGTATTTTCTTATACTTGATAAAGCCACACGTACAGCCTCAGTCTAGTATGCCTGTACCTCTTAAGGTCGATTTTCTTATAACAAATACAATCTTTTGCGTATAAAATCCCCCCAGCGTATGCTATTCTGTTCAAGGAATATTTGTCTGAAAAGTGTTGAAGCGTTGAAGACCCCCACTGTACATTATGAGACAGTATCATTGTTTTGTGTATATCTTAAGTCGTCGTGTAACAAGATAAGGCTAGGCGAGTCCCCGCGCTCTCTTTGCGGCGACTGTTTTTTGTTCGCGTTTCTAGGTTTTAATTCTATACCCCGATAAAATAATCGTGTTGACGTGTTTACACCGAGGACGAGAGATCTTATTTAAAGGTGTATTATTGTATTTAATGCTCGGGGCTATACGTGGTGTTGGTTCAATAAAAGAATGGAGGTTGGAGAATGGCAAATACGCTGTATGTAAATGCTATTAACAATGCTATCTTATTGTGATTGCACATTTACTTAAGTATTATATGTCGTTTGATTGTTTATTTATGTTTAACACACGAAACGAAAACCCTTCACTGAATAATACAGTTGCTAGGCAACAGACATGTTGCTGTTGAGTTGATATTTTTACCTATTTATATAAAATCCTTTATTCACAGCCGGACTACGATGACATTGACGATCGTGTCCCAACACAGTTCCCGAGAGGAAAATCTGATAAAGGGAAGGATAATAAAAAATATGGTATGTACGATTGTATTCATGTAGTGAATTTTTTAATATATTTAAACTAGTTATACCACCCCTACCAGACAACATATTTATAACTTTAGTCAAGATTAATGCTAATTAATTGCGCATGTATCTTTCGAAGCTTAGGTCTCAGTAATTTAAGTACTCTTTATTTATTTAGAATCCAAAGCGCCAGTATTTAACCTTAATTAACAGAAATGTGGGACTAGATGTTTTAAACAATTGTCGCATTAATTATTCAATAGTAATAAATTGTAAAAAAAGTTATACCTACTAGAGTTTTCCTTCTAGACTTTTAAAAGCCTATATATGGACTTAGGACGTAGTTTATTCCAGACCCGTACGTGCTGAAGTTAATTAATGAAAATTGTTTGACTACGTAAAACATTCGGACTACCTCAAAGCTAACTATAAAAATTTATAGGTCATTTACATCATTAAAATGTCGGCAATATAGTATAAAAAATAATCAATCACCGATGGCATTGCAGATGAATGATATCAAACTAAAATTTGGTTTTTTGTTGGAACGGTAGTCCTAAAATTGAGATACATACTTAGCAGTCTCCTTGTGTAGAATACATGTCAGTAACTCGCGTAAATTTGAAAATTTATGCTGATTTGATTTCTATGATATCATCACGGAATAACCTAAATTTTGACTAACGAATGTTGAACACCAAAGACTGACTGGACGTGGATAATTTAAATAATTCTGCAATTTAAGATCGCTCTCACCCTTTCAAACTGTAAGCACAGTTGACTAGACAATACGGTGTCGCAACGTATTGTTGACATTTTGGCAAATCCTTGATATTTGACTAATCGTGCGGGGCGTAGGATGCCAGTTCCTAGGGAATTCTCTTTTATATATTGATAGCTCCATACAAAACTAGCTAATCAATATTTCACAACTTCAATATTTATAAAATTTCCTGGTTCAATCGAGTTTTTAATTAAACAGAGTGACTTTACGGAGATGTATATAACTTTCAGATGACCCTTACTACTGTGGTCTGCGGGCGCGCGTCCCCAACTTCGTGAAGGCTACCGGAAAGCACGTGCTGCCGGCTATGACCGAGCGGCTGACCCTGAAGGAGGCACCCGTACCCAGCAAGCGCTACAGCGTGGCACACGCCCACCCTGGGCCATTTCCGGCTCACATACCATTCGCCCCAATGCCACAAGCTGCCCTTTGGCACGCACGCTCCTACGACAATGGAATCGGTGCGTACGAACGTCCGAAAAAGGAGAAACTCATGTACCAATTCTATCCCGACAGAGAACGGAGGCTGCGCCCCTTGGTGATTCAACAGCCCCGCTAACTAACACACTTTTAGGGATCTCCGCTCCAATCTTGGTATTTATTCTTTTCTGTTATTCGCTTCGCTTGGTAGCACGCCTTCGCTTACTTACGGTACCTTGCTAGTCTTTTGTTCATCATTTCAGTTAGGCTCTTCATGAGACGTGCTCAACGTCGAAGCATTGATTTATTTTAATCAGACGTTAGTCATCTCTGTCTTCTTCTCATAACTACATCGAAAAATGATTTCAGTACCAAACAACCCAGCGTTCAGCGCTCTTTTTTATTTTTTCTCGTCATTTTCCAAGACTTTCTCATTTCAGCCGAATGCAGTGAAATGCCGACCATGCGCTTCTCATTGCGCCTACGATAGCTTTGCTTGTTCGAATGTTACATTAGGTCAATATTGATCGCCATTTTGATCAATATTAAAACGCAAATGTTTTATAGACCATTATCTCCAAAGTTCATTTTATTGGATGATTATGTTGTCATTTGCATGTTAAATATAATATTGAAAAGTAATAAACATTAGGAATTATAAAAAATAAATTTTAGAGCCAAGACTAAAACCAGGTAAGTACCTATAGAAATACTATCTTGAAATAAAATAAAATTCATTGAACATGGACAGCTACAAGAGCATGGACTTGTAAAATGTGGAGTCAACTTTACTCGATTTTGCCTTTTCCTATATTTAATCGGTTTATATTGCTTAGAATAGATAAATATTGACAATACTGTGTTCTTAGAAGGATTTTATTTGTATAAGTACCTAATGTCTTTAAAACTATACGTAATCTGCTACATAATTTTAATACCCAGCACAGGTTTTATAACAGTACTATTTGAAAATAAACGGCCACACGTTTTTAAAAAATGAATTTACTAAAAAAACCTAACACTATAAATAAATATCTTCATTTATAATAATAATCTTATTAGAAAACCGTAGATTGGTACAAGCTGAAATTGTGAAGAACAGCGTTTCATTGCAACCATTATTTTATATTAGGTTATAAGTGTGTCTGTTTGATAAGTCATAATGTTTATATGTACAGAGTTAAAAATAAGAAATATAGTTATGATAGTTACATATTAAATATTTTAGAATTTTAAGAACAACGCCGGTCCAGTTGTTAGTAGAATCTCGTCAAACTAAACTAAAACGCAATTATTTACACACAAATTGATTCTATGATAATTATGTGGTGATGTTATGTATTTCAGACGAAGAACATTACGACCCATACGCGTTGTACGGCCGGCTTCCGATGCCGGGTCGGGGATTCCCTCCTCCGCCAGCGCCCAACTCCCGCCACATGTTCATAGAAGAGTGGGACTAGAAACTCGAATAAATGAAATGTTTGATATCTTGTCGATATCAATTTGATTTTTCAAATAAGACATAACCAGCGTGTTATCAATTTGTAAATATACAGTTTGTAAATAGTTTTATTGGATAACAAAACGATTTCGTCAATACTTTTTCTACTTTTGTACCGTAGCTTAGTATGAATAAGAATAACTTAAATTACTTTGATAATCATTACTATTATTGTGAATGTTCGTCCGCGAGAGCCGAGGCAGGTTTTTTTTGATATTTGTTGTTGTAAGTTACAAAGTAAAAGCGTAAGCTGATTAGTTAAATATTATCACTGCCACATATTTCACCATTTCCTTGTGTTCAACGTGATCATTTCGTAAGCTTGATCGATTAATTAAAAATTGAGACTCCTGTACAATATCCTGTCTTTACAACGATGGTTTTTTTATATTATGTCAATCCTAGTCAGAACAAGGTTGGGATTTATGTCAATATACATTTTAATGTTCTTACGTCGTAATAAATTTTTGTTTATTTTAATTGTCTCTTGTGTAAATAATTTCAAATTCTTTATCTTTTGTATGTTCTACTATGTATTACTGTCTACTTAACAATTGCTTTACTTATTCAATTTTATCATAATATTTCACATATTAATGTAACTAGATATTAACTTAAATACTCAATGACCTACTGAATAATATCTTTTAACTTTAATATAGAGTTATATTCGTTTTTACTTATATCTAAGTAATTTTATATAAATTAACTTGGGTCAAGTTTTTGCTTTAGACATAGCCAGCAGTAAATTGGAAAGTAAATGGAATTTCTTTTTTTATTTAAAATGAATGTAACAAAAATTTTAACCGGTGCTAGACAGGTTACCATTATGTTCTTTTATAAATTGAGCAATTAATATTGTAAAGAAACTGAATAATTTTGGCAAATCATGATAAGTAGTAGGCGCCTACTCTTTATATGTTTTGTAAGATTATATGTTATAAAGATTAAATTATTTGCTAAATTAAAAGTAAAATCGCCATCACAATACCTATTGTAATATACCTATATTAATTAGTATGTATTTAATTAGTTATATTTGATAAGAACTGAAGGCGACTTTATTTCATTCTTTTAGGCAGAAACCCCTTATGTAGCTTGGGTGTTAGTAAATTAATAACATATTTTAAGCAAAATATGTAGTAATTAAATAAACAATTATATTTTGTAAATGTGTTTTATCCATAAAGACTGAGCTGCAAAATGATAGTAAACCCATAGTAACACAAACAGACCGAACAGTTCGTAAAGAAAATTAACCGCTGATTTTCAACCAAAGATATTTGATATTTGGGCAAATCTTAAATACAGGCTTAAGTACCTCGATACCTTCAGAAGTTTGAAGCATTTATTCATATTTCTCAACAGCTTTTAAATATTATCTAAAAAATTTGGTGTTCCATACAACTTGTAGTTTTCTGCTACTTTTTCAAGAAAGTCATAAAAAACTGTTTTGCCAACACTGAATCTGTTTATTCAAAAGTGGCGCTTAACTAGAGTAAAAAAGCCGGCAACTCGGGCAATGCGCGGGCTATGGCGTGGTTGTCCATTTGCGGCGGTGTTCTATCACTATAAGAGACCCACCTGCTCCGTTGTCCGCTTTATTATAAAAATAATGCTACTTTGGTTTCTGAAATTAATTTTATACCTGTTTAATCAACAGGATAATAGGACAAAGGGAAATTATATAATAAAGAAAAATCTAAATAGTGTATGTACACATTTTAAGATAAGCATACGATAGAGTTCGAGTTACGAAATAATAGAGTACCGCCGTACCGTATAAGTACCGCCATCTTCAATTGTTGATAAAAAATTTAATTATATAAACTATTGCTATGTAAGTAACTGTAGGCGGTCATACGTTTCACCACATTCATTATTCAAATCTGAAATTCGGAGGAGCGCTGCTGCCCACCCTCCGGTGAAGTGTGCTTTCGTCGCCTCTTCCGACATCCCATTAGGAAGACTGGGAGTGGTACTATTCTGATCCGGTAACCACAAGGATCACTAAATAGGAATAATACCTTCCTAAATTTTATACTATTCTTAAAATTTTTGTGGCAAAAAAGTAGATGAATAACAGTCATTACCTACAAGTTGATTGAGTTTCCATAGCTCGATTTGTATATTATACTCCTTAGTGTTTAGTATATGGTTACCATGACATTCTGTACACAACAACGGCATTTAATACGCTTGCACAATAATTCATAAAATTATATTCAAAAGATTGTTAGATTGCGTGATAGCTATGGATTTTTCCGAAAACAGCGAACATGCGAGTGTTGGACGGCCAAATGCTTCGCGGCCAGTGTCCAGACGCGGATTTCGAGAGTACACGAATAGTGGATCGGTTCTGTCGAGGTATCTCCTTTTATTTTTTTAAATAAAATACGAATACAGTATTTGTGACAAAAAATACATAAAAGCAGTGTACGGGTTTTGTTACTTTGTTTACATAATATATGGATAGATATATGTTTTTATAGTGTAGCGAATAACGGAGCAGGTAGGTCGCCTATATGGAAAGAGAACAACGCCGCCCATGGACAACCGCACCACTGTCCGCGCATTGGTTGTGTTGCCGAATTTTGTACGCCACTTAAGCGGCATATTTAAGGGCCTCCGATATCCTCACTCACTCAGCGAAACATAGTACAAGTACCGTTTCTTGTTGAGTATTCTGCGAGCCCGTGGTATCACTTCGGACGAGCCGGCCCAATTAGTGCGACCGCATATGCTTCAGCATGGCTCTCCACGGGTAAAAGATGTATGTTCATTTTATTAGTTTGATCGATTGGCACTGGCTTTGTGAATAATATCTTAGATTAATATTTAATTGGAATTTCTATTATCTGGCGATATCATACATTTAATGGAGTTACCATATGAATGAAAACTACTTTCAACCTGCATAACTGCTTAAACCTCACCGCATTTGACAGATGGGAATTATAAAAATGAGAATCTTCACTAGGATATTTTATATAGAACTGTGTTCTTAATCAGCGATGATGTCCTTAATTCTAGAAGTGGTACAATGCGGCCGACGTCTGCCTACCGGGGCAGTACAGCCCGCTTATCCACTGCAAGTTTCGGCCCAGCGCCTCCCACGGCGGGTCGACAACAAACTGCTATGTCGGGATTTTCAATGGTCAGTATCATAATACATCGTTTGGAATAAATTTATCTCCTATTAATACTTCGTTGTCATTTTATTTATAACTTCATAATTTTTAATACAATATCTACAGTTATATACAGTAATATAAACTCTGAAATCCTCGTAGCTAAGTGATTTAATAGGTTATTATATATAGGATATACTAGGTCATGAAGCCAGAGGTATCGGGTTCAAATACCGGTCCGGACAATTATAAAGGGCTTGACAGTGGCCGGGCGAGTAAAAAAATGAAGCCGGAAACACAACCAATTCGTTGGCTGAGGCGCGGTTGTTCCGCTAAACTATGTAAAAAAAATATAGCTTACTCTTTAAAATTTTCGATCTTCCAGCAATTGGTGAAGGACTACATACCCACCAGCTTACTAGTTTTATACAATATTGAAACAATAATTTTTCAGATTGACAGACCCATAACCCAACAAGGCATTTCGGGTTTACGCACAGGAACCGCGAGAGGGTTTCGAACAAGACAGTTACAAGACAGGCGGTATTGGGAGGAATTGATGCATGTAAAAGTGCGGGAGATGAAAGCTGAGATTGCCAAGCTAACTGAACAGGCTGAGGCTGGTGAAAGAGAAAAGTCTGCTAAGAAGCACTATGAAAAAAGAGTACGAGAACTAGCTCGAGAATTAACCGGTAAGAAAACTTTTTTCGTTAAATTTGCCGTCTAAATGAAATGGAATATTTTTATTCAACATAAATACAACAATACAGCTCGTTGAACGTCAAAATCAGTCTACCACCTCTACCAAGCTAAGCCCACTGATAAGAACCGGCGAAATAAAACCAGCTAGTGTAATTTTTTGCTCCTTTGAGATATTTTAAACATAAAAAGTATAAAGAAAATATCTTCAAGATTGTCTAGTATGAAGACCTAATAAGGTGTTCAAGGCATGACATCATTTACAAAATCAGGAACACTAGTATGCTTTATAACACAAAAGTCCTTTAACAGATTATTTAAATGTATTAAAGACTTATTTGAAAGGTTGTAAATTTTACTTTTTAGATCTACAAGGTAGACTTGCTGATTACAATACTGCAATAAGAATAGTGAGTGGAGAAGTGATGAAACAAGCGATTGAAGAGCAAACGAAAGACATGGAGAAAAGTAATAAAACGTTACAAGAAGAAGTCGAACTGATTTTTTTAGACAAGCAGAGGAAAGAAAATCAATTGAGACAGTTACGGGAACAGATAGACAAGGTAAATTCTCACAAATAGCTAAAAGATGAAATCGATGGTACCTTATATTTGTCACTTTCTACAGGAAGAGTCAACTGTTACGAAAATTTTAACGGAGATGACGCAAACCCAAAAAGATCAGTATAGTGATCTACAAGCAACCGCTTCTGTTTTAAGAGATGAAGTAGAACAAGCGAGACATCAAATAGAACAGTTAAATAAAGCTAAAGAAGATTTATATACAGAGATTTCTTCCACACAGGTAATACTGGTACCGTTGGGTTAATTAGTATCTCAGAGTATTAAAATGTTTCTTTTGGATGTGCATAAAGATTCTGACACAGTGCTGTTTAAAAAATATCTGTATATGACCTGCGGTTTTCTTCATGTTTTAAAATATGAGGGAACTTAAATCGAGTAAGAATAGTAACTTTTCAGATGAAAGTACATCTTTTGGAATTTCATAAGAGACTAGCTGATGCACAGGAAAAGCGTGACAACTTGAAGCATGAAATAAATAACCGTTTAGATCCCCAAGAGGAGCGAGAAAAGTTATTGCTTCAGGTAATAACTCACCATAACTCAATCTATAGCTAAAAAAATCGAAATCTAAAAAGCTATAAGTAAATTACTAAAATATTTATTTATTTCTATAATATAAATATTTATTTATTTCTTCCATTTAAGGTGCGTGAAGACAATGCAGCAATTTCTGTCTTAGATAGTAATATAGCAAATCTTAAGAAACAAATAAAAAATATACAAGATCTTATCGAACAAGCTGAACAGGTAAAGGCTATATTTATTGCACAAAAAACGAACACATAACAAAGTAATATTAATAATAAATATAATATATTTTAGGACTTGGAAGAAGGGAACTCTGAGCGCCACCAGAAATATCGAGAATTGAAAAAGAGAGAAGAAACTATGGACTCGTTCCTTTCGACATATGAAGACAATTTAAAGAGAGAGAAAGAAAAAATTGATCTACTCGAAAGGGACATTGTTTTTGCGCTAGAACATAGCAGTTCTAATATTGATTTAGACTTAAGCGAAATTGATAAACTAAAGCAGAGGGATGGTTACACAGCGTACGATGACACTGATAAGACGATTGAAATGCTTACTAAAGATTATGAAAGGTTTCAAACGAATTTAAAAAAGGTAATTTAAAACAATATCATTCATTTGTTTACTTATATGGTACTACTGTTATTTCTTACTCTTCTCTTTCTACTAACTTCAGGTTGAGACGACCCGAGAACGCCTCGGAACTGAATTGCTAACGTTGCCACAAAAAACACAGGTGATGAAAGAAGAATTGACAGTGCTATCAGATTTGGAAAAACTAAGAGAAGAAGGTTTGTTGTTTTCTACATTAATATCAATATAATTTGTTGTCCTATTTTAAAATGTTAACTTGTATAGGTGAGGAACAAAAGAAAGTTCTTGAAAGCGAACTAAGGCAAATAAAAGAAAAGTTAATCCCAACGGAAAGTGCAGTAGTAGAAGCTTTGAATAAGTTGAAGAAATTACAAGTAAGATTCTTTTAAATGAAATGCTGTCTATTTTTCAATTCCAATAGAATATCATATTTTTATGATATTGTAACTAAACATTCCGTAGAATAGTTTATAACAAGTTCTATCACTAGTAGGTAGGCGTATGTACAAAGATCCCATGTCTAAAAAAAAAGGGCAATAATGAATTATATAATATAATTTTTGCTTCTTTACTGTAATAATGTTTCAGGAAAGCCTTGACGGCAACGAAATGTATTTAAAATTAAATAGTTTGGAAGAGCAACTGGCTATATTTGAAAATAGAAAAACTATATTGGAAGAAGACATCGCATCTATAAATCTCAAAACCGATTATGAACCACTGAAAAAGGAGACATTGGGCGATTTAGCGGTTCTCAATAAGAGAATTATAGAGAATTTGAATACTAAGCCCTATTAACACATGTGCTAGATATTATAGGTCTTTAGTCTTTACCTATGAAATTGCCGATCTGCAGTATTGTCCATTTCAAATATAAATAATTTGTTTGGCTAAGAATTCGAATGCCTTTTTCAAAAGTAGTCATTTGTTTATTGGTAATAGTTATATTCCGGAGCATTTCAATCTTTTCCGTAATCATGGATATGTTAAAAATTCGAGTAATTATGCAATATGAGTACCGCCGTGGCAACAACGCGGGACAAGATGCACGCAACCTGTTATTTGTTTGCTCGCTTCCGTTCTGGAAATTTCGACCTGAAGAATGAACCTCGCGGTCGTCCGAAGACTGCTCGACAATGAC
>DWCF01004057.1:0-17610 GCA_018230265.1 Delias oraia
AGTTGGTTTAGCTTGTCTTCCATCCACCTTTTCTTTTCTCCATTTAACGACAACTCTTTATAACGCTATAAAATGCAGTCCCTTTAGTGTCGTTATATAGAGTTTACACTGTACTTGGAAGTTTCCGTTGCTGTTTTCTCAGTAACATGTTGTTAGAAAGAAATGATCATAAATCAAGAAACTTTATAAAAATGATGTTAATAGGGTTGTATTTATATTTTACTTCCTTGAATTAAAATCTGAAGCTTATGCATGATAAATATTTGTAAAAAGACTAATTTATTTAATGTATGTTAAATTAGATATTTAAATTGTCTAGACAACAGACAATTTGGCGATACAGGCATAAACAATTTGTATATTTTTCAGGTGTATGGTGAAATTATTGTTGGAAATCTAACCATTCTGCATGTTAAGTTTGGGTTCGAAGGGTTATTACCAGCTAAAAAAATGATTTCTATCCAAGTACCGATATTTACTGGATTGTAGCTTTTTTAACAATAAAGAAACTCAATTTGTCTAAGCTTTTTCAAAAAATTATTAAAATAAATTTAACGTCACTTTTTTGTATTTAAATTACTACTGACTTGTTTCATTTGTGTAGCCATACAATATTATATGTAACGCAGTAGACTCTAGCCTACCATCAATTTAAGAATGTTGAAAATTGTTTTCACCCGTGCGAGGGCTATGCTGTAGCATATGCTAACGCATTAATTGAGCCGGCTCGTCCGAAGTGATACCACGGGCTCAAAGAATACTCAGCGTGAAATGGTAGTTGTATTTTAAACGGTGATTCTACTGTTTGGCTAAGTGGAGGCCCTTAAAAATGCTGCATAACCGGCATTACAACCAATGCGCGAACTGAGGCACGGTTGTCCGTTCGTAGTGGTATTATAGGTTGTCCGTTATACCATAAAAAAATTGGTCGAATTGTTTGATCGTATTTGATACAAACATACAAGTCTTTTTATCTGTATAATATTAGAAAGATTTAAAGTTATTTAATTAGTTAATTAGTAAGTTGGGTTTTATATAACTGAATTTTATTATAAATTTAACGGTGCTTGATAAGAATCTCATTCGAGCCTAAAATTTTCCAGTTCATATCACTGCCTCAAACCTGGGTGACACTAAATGGTACTGGCTCCCACGACGACCGAAAATTAGTTGGGTTCACCTGGCGATGTCTCTCGGGTCCCACTAACTCTAACATTATATCATTTAATGAATCCATCGCGAACGCAACCCAGCTTACTAAAGGAATTTACATTTTTTCGCTGACGGTACTCGATGATAATGGAAACACTGCTACAGATAACGTCACTGTCACTGTCACACAGAGTAAGTATAGATAAATTTACCATAATTCATAATACAGTGAAATCTCGACAACTCAAAGCTTGTTTAGTCAAAAAATTCCATTCCCTTCCGCTGAACCTCTAAATCGGTATCTCCAATGAATTAGACTTTGTAACTCGAATAATATGTTATTTCCCTACGACGCGTTGATAAGAATATTTATTCTCTATAACTCAAATTTCAAATACGATACGCCATATATTGTAGTTAGTAAAATATTGTTGCGTCTTACATGTACTTCTCCGAAATCATAGCAATAAAATTCAAAAGAAGTGTCTGGTGTAAGTTTCGGAAATGTATAGTTTTGTTTTTTCTAGTGCATTTAAATTTATATAAATAAATGCGGACCACAAACTGAGTCGAATTGTTGTTGAACTCCACAAGTCAAAAAATATTCTTAGTTTGCATATTTATAAGTCAAAGTTTTAGCAAATAAATCATAGGATTTATTTATACAAACATTTTTCACCATTTCCCTAGACATTCGAGTTATCGAGATCTAACTGTAATAAGTTCAAAAAAAATACATATATATCGGTAGAAAGTTGCAGGGTACCTTAGGACCTAAGAGATTGATAAATTATCCTTATATTGCTTTTTCACACTTATATTGTGTTCTCTCTTTTTTCTTTTTTCTTTGTTTGTGTTTTGTCTTTGGTTAAAATGTTGGTTCATGGTTGTATGTTGTATCTTTTAACTTTATTTATTGTATAATTGTTTGATTCTTTGTCGTTATTTATGTAAATAAATTTATACTGACACTGGGAAAATTGACAATTAGTCACAGAAGCCAAAAAATAAAAAGAAATTTACCATAGACTATAAGATCTTATCACTATGTAAATTATGCAAACAAATAACAAGGAGTTTCCATCAATATCTAATAGATATGCGTTAAGATGAAGCTTGGGCAGAGACATGTAAGAGCACTTTACAAATTAAAATAATGTTTGCTTTTCTGATAGTTATTAATTTATTTTATTGTTAATATATATGCATTGGTACTTCAAAATCGAGGCCACCGTTGAGATAAAATTATGGGGCTATACAATTATATATAATTACCTTATATATACGTACATTTAGTACTTATTTAATAATGATTATATACGTAATTTTAAATAAATATATAATATTAATTTAAAATATACAATATTGATTTAAAATTAGCACTTGTCTAAAGTTTTCTTTATATTTCAAGCATATATGGCTATTACTACTTTTTTGTCTATAGTAGAACCCCTATATCAAAGTAGCTTTTTAGCTATATCAAAGTAGTTTTTTATCCTACTCTTCATGACATTACAGACAAAAATAGTCCACCGAAAGCAGACGCAGGCGGTGATCAAGTGTTAAACTTACCGTTACCAGTACTTATACTAAACGGCTCGAAATCTTCGGATGACTTTCGCATAGTGTCATGGAAGTGGGGCAGACTCGCTTCGGGGCTGGCTGCAGGAAATGTCATTCTTGATTCGGATAAAGAACCAGTTTTGATGGTAATTGTAACTTCTTTAATTATGACTTCTACTGGCCATGAATACAAATATTCATCTGTATCACATCTATATTTGTCGTTCCACAACTGAGTTTTGAAGCATTTTGTGTTGAGCATCACCACGCTGTGGAATTAGCTGCCTGCAGAGATTTAAAAAACAATACGACATAGGGAGTTCCAAAAATAATGCGTATCTATCTCTTAAAAGCCGGTAATGCACCTGCGGCAGTGCAATGGCTAGAGGTTTCTTATCCTAGATGATCCTTGTGCTCGTTTGCCACCATCTCCATAAAATAATACTCAGAACAATTTCTTTTATAACCTATCTGATATGTAAAATTTTATTAAAATCGGTCTAGTCGTTTCGGAGGAGTCTATTCTGATAAGAGCTCGCAAAATAGCAGCGCGAAACAATATTTGTACAGTGTTTCGGTGACTGAAAGAGAATGTCAAAGGACCCGTGAAATTATATAGCAGACAATGGAGCAGGTGAATCTCCTATATCCTCTTATATCCTTATCCTATATAATCTCCCTGCCGCCCATGGACAACCTCGCCACAGTCCGCGCATTGGTTGCCAGCAATAGCCGGCTTTTTAAGCCATTTTAGCGGCATTTTTAAGGGTCTCCGATATCCTCACTCACTCAGCCAAACATAGTAGAAGTATCATTTCATCCTGAGTATTCTGAGAGCGTTATATCACTTCGAACGAGCTGGCCCAATTAGTGCTTTAGCACATGCTTCAAAATGGCTCTCCCACGGCTATAAATCAAACGGCGTAGAAATGATTTTGAATAAATAGTTTTTCGTTCTATAAGTTGACAAACATCGAAGCGGGGAGATATGTCTTCGAGCTAACGGTGACAGATGATCAGGGCGAATCAAGTAGAGACACAGTGAGTGTCCAAGTGAAACCGGATCCGTTGGAAATGAAGCTTCTAGAAATGACGGTTCACACACCAATTTCCACGTTCACCAAGAGTCAGCTGGATTCCATGTTACAAAAGATGATGCTCCTGCTAAAGGATGATGTTAAAATCAACGTGACAGAGATCCGGGGAGAAGTGGATTCGGAAAATACGCAGATCGTTTTCTTTCTATCGGAAAAGGTATGATTTTTGTAATTTTTTATGTAATACTAAATTACTTTGCTTTTCCAAACCAATACGACTTGGGAACCTTCAAGAAGAGAGAGTACATATTCCTTTAAGGTCGGTAACGCATCCGCGGATCTGCAAGGGCTATGGGTGCCCACGGGTGGAGGACCGCTTGCCCCAGGTGAACCTCTGGCTCGTTTACCGGCGTTCTTATAAAAAAATGGCGTGGAGACGATTGCTGCAATACTTTAGTATCTTTAAAAAAAATTGCATTTTATATATTATTATATTGTTCGCCTGATGTTGGCAATTCAAACTAAATGTATTATGTATGTATGTATGTTTCCGAGTTAACTGTTATTGGAATTAATTTCCAATCCGTTATAAATGCCAAAATAGCGTCATAATAGACTTTATATAATGTTTTATAATACAGTGAGTCTAATCTTCTATCTTCTTAGGGACTGTAATTTATTAAAAATAAATGTGTTGCACTAAATATAAAACATTATTTTAGTATGGTATTAATCTACAACTTATATTAAAGAGAGCTATTTTCTTCCCACCTAAAAATTTGAAAAACGACATTTAAAGTCTATTATTTAATTTAACATTCCCTTCTCATAATATTTTCGTATTATTTTTCCTATTTACACTTTTAATCCAAATGCCGTATTATTAATGATGTTTGATTAATTCAAACGTTGCTTCACCAGCCAGCTGTACAAATTAAAGATATATACTTTCTTTACATATAATTAATCTATATGTAAAGAAAGTATATTTCTTCAATCAAATGTTATATATCCACATTATGCCACATACATACCTACAGCGCTGAAACGAGGTCGCTCACCTTGGGTTTTATGGTAAAGCTCAGAGTCGCTCACCGAGCTATGTATGGGCAAGAGTCTCGTTGCGAGAAAAAACCAGAAATTAGGTTATCCGCAGACGAACCAAAGTAACCGACATTGCCCGCCATATTAGTAAGTTGAAGTGGCAATGGCTGGCCACATCGCTCGACGAACCGACAACCGTTAGGATAAAAAGGTTCACGAATGGCGACCGCGTACCGGTAGACGCGGAGTGGCATGGCCCGCCACGCGATAGAAAGATGATCTCATTAAGGTCGGGGCAACCACTTTTCTGCGCGTCTTTGGCAGACTTTAAATGTCTGATGAATGATGAATGATGACTATGCTACATTGTAGGGTGAAGCAATGGATGGCATCCGCGCTCTGAGTTTATGTCGTCAAGTGGTGATCTCAAGTGGTGCGGCTCGAATACGTCCCGTTCGTTGTCTCAGCGCCTGTTCTGGCCGCGGTGTTTGCGATCAGGCGACCCGGACCTGCCGCTGTGACGCCTTTTGGATGCAAAGCCTGCTCACGCAGCTTCAGCCGGACGCTATGCCCGATTGCGGTATGAGCTAAGATAATCTAACCTGTATGAAAATCTTAGTTAGCTCTAGATGAGCGATTCCCAAGCCATTTCAAGGACAGCTTTTACGGACCCTTTAATAATATAGGCAACAAAAATTTAGATTAGGTATTTATTTTAGTTATTATTATGTATGGTTATACCGCCATTGCTCGGTCATCAGTCTCCTCCGTTATGTAGCAGCGAACATCGCAGTTCTTGATAGGTGCCATCAGCCCATCGTGAATTAAACCCGACGCGAGCAGGTGAGGTTGACTATTGGGCCGGATACAATCTAATTTCTACTCTCCTCTTACTGCAGTGGATATCGGGTAAAAGCTTTTAATATTTACAGATTGGTCCGTCGTATACGCAATTGTTGGTAGCGTGAGCGTATTGTGCGCGCTATGCGGAGTTGGGTATGCGTGCATGCGTCTTGCACGTAAACTTTGTTCGCCGCGTAAACCTCGACAACGGTCTGCCTACAGGCCGTTGCCGCATGCCGATCATGAGCAGAAACCACGTGAGTTGAATCAATTTGACCATATTTAAAGACTAATGGACTCTAAGATTTCGCCTTGCCTGGTATGCCACTTACCGCGTCTGTCTTGCGTGACATTTTTTATATTTAGGCCAATTTATACAATATCATTATAAGTCAATATGTGTTATTTTGATGTAGCTATATTATTGGAATTTTCATGAAATGAAATAAATTCAGAAATTTTTAACAATTGGGCCAGCTCGTCCGAAGTGATACCACGGACGCAAAACACTCAGCGTGAAACGTTACTTGTACTGTATTTCGCAGAGTGGGTGAGGATATCGAAGGCCCTTAAAAGTGCCGTTTGAGCGTAAAAAGCCTGCAACACAACCATTGCGTGGACTGTGGCGCGGTTGTTCACGAGCGGCGGTGTTTTCTTACCATATGGGAGACCCACTTCCTCCGTTTTCCGCTATACAATTAACAAAACAATCTTATGGCAGTTTTTGCGTGAAAGAGTAATTACAAAACGTTCTGTTTATAATATTAGCAAGATATTATTATATCTTTTTCTTATATAGATATATACTGTACGTGATATTAAATGTTATGAAATTATTAATTTCAGTTGCAAACGAACTATCCGAATCGGACACGGATTCAGACGTCCTGTACGAGACAAAAAACAAAATGACGTCATTCAGCCGAGCGAGCAATGGCGACGCACACTCCAACGGATGGAAGAACAGTGTAAAAATGGCGCGGCGTATTAAGACGTAGCTTCGTCGCTTCGTGGCACATGTCCACGTTTATATGCTTCATATGCACAGACCAAGAGATAACTGTCAAGTAAGCTCGCTGACATTACATGGGTAGGCAAGTGTCAACTGTCAAATTAAGATTGCTTGGCTTTGATTAAAGAAAGCATAATATATGGAATATATGATTAACGCCCACAGGTAATAAATAACAATGTTTATTTTTTTACGTCACATGGCTGAGTTTCACTAAACGCTCAAAATACTCATATTTTCTCAAGATATTGAGTATTTTAAGCTTTGTGAGCGTCTAGTGGAACGCCCCTATAAGTGTTATTAATTTTGGTTGTTAAATTTACACACGGAATGACTAAAATCTACATTTGTACTTTCAAAGATACATCGTTTATTGTTATGGTAGCTAGCGTAAAATAAAGCATAAAAATCTTATGAATTGTCATGAAGTAAGTTGACACCTTTACAAAAACCGTTTTCAAATTGTTAAAAACTTTGGAAATTATAAATATAGAAGTAATTAAAACATAAAAATAGTTTGTTAGTACAATAATAAGTAGGTATTAGTACCAAAATAAGTTGCAAATATGGTTTAGTAACTGTTTACTTAATGATTATGATACTAGCTTATGCCTGTGCTTTCATTAATCGCATTTACAATATTATGTTGTAAAAAACTAGACAAAGACATCCGACATTTTTTTTCTATTATAATAATAATTCCTAGCTAGCAGCATTATAATAAGTGGTTGCCAAAACTAGTCTTGTAATGTAAAAACGAAGATTAGTAATGCTAGTATTGTTGTTTTCGAGGGTGTCCATGGGCGAACGACCGCTTATCCTAGATGAGCATGCTGCCCGGTTGCCTCCGTAGTAATAAAAAAATAGAAAATAAAAAAAGTATGGATATTTACTTGTGTATTTTAGGTAGAACCGGTAAATTTAAAATATTGTCACAAAATGAGAGGCATCATAGTTAAATATAAGGTTTTTACCTGTGAAATTTGGAAATTTTAAAACCCCATTTTTAAAAATCATTGCGAATTATCGTTGTTTAAAAATTCAAATGCATTTTTATAGAGAGAAATATTATAATTTTCATTTATTTCCAATTTCATAGGTAAAAAGCTTCTAATATTGCAAAATATAAATTAAGTCACGTGATTTCATTATTAATGGTTAAGTATAATATTGATAGTTTAATTATTGAATAATTACTTATTAGAATATGATTACACATAAAGTATCGCTTGTAAAAATTAATTTAATTTATATGCACAAATTTAACTATATTATTTATAAACTTTATTACAAAGTATAATATATATTGATATCTAGATACGATTTATTAATCATCATTTAAATAGTATTGTATTTTATCTTAAATAAGCATTTTTGTTTTATTTATTTAGAACTGAGTTCTATTCCCAGTTTGGCTTTGGCATAATAAAAGAAACGCGGTGATCAGGGGTAGCATAGAACGAAATGCTGTTTTTAAAATGTTATATTTATTATAATTATTTCGCCTCTTAAAACTATTTTTCTTTTTTTTCTAAAGTGGTTCGATTTATAGGTTAGAATAAAATTATATTTAAAATTATTTTTTAATTATTTTTATATTTTAATTATATTTTTATTATTTTTATAATAATCATAACGTGAAAAAATGCAATTATATAATGGCTTTATGTGCTGCTAGGAACAATGTTTTCAACGTGTTTGTCAAAGGAATAGTCGTAAATGTATTTGATAGAATAAAGAAAATTTGTTTTCTAAAATACAATACACCATTTTGTTTACATACTCAAGAGGCTTTTAGATCAACTGGTTCCTATATCCAAAAACTGATAGCATTTGTGGATGCCACCGTTAATTTGTCAAAAAATAGTATTTTATAGTTTTAGATTTTTAAACCTTTTGTTACGATAGAAAATTTCAAGATTTCAAAGTGTATTTTTTTATTCTATAGCGGACAATAAAGCAGGTAGGTCTCCTATATGGTAAGAGAACACTGCCGCCCATAAACAACTCGTGCCACATTGCACGCTTGCTGTGTTGCCTGCTTTTTACGCCGCATACGTAATCCGATATCCTCACTCAATCTGCGAAACACAGTTTAAGTACCGTTTCACGCTGAGTATTCTGAGCCCATGGTATCACTTGGGACGAGCCGGCACAGTTGGTGCGTCAGAATGGTTCTCCCACGGGCATGTATATTTTTATTTGCAGTGTTTGTAATATGTCCAAATTTTTCTAAATACCAATTATATTTTGTTGACAACCATAATGCAAATGATATAAGTATTCCCTCAATATTATGTAAAATTAGAGTACGTTAAGAAGCCTTCTATTTACAAATAACATGAAAACTAAATTATAATTGTTTGAATATAGTTTTTTTAAGATTCTTTATTCTAGTCGTAACTGTAAGCTTCTGTATTTTTTGTATGTTTGTTTTGAATATATAAACCATATTATATACAAAAATAATTTTATTTTTTATGTGGTTATCAACAATAATCATTTATGTGTAGTTAATTTTATTTCGTCATAATTTTGTTCCATTTAATTAAATATGTATGTATTGAGAGGTATAATAATTTATAGTGGATAATAAAAAAATAACCTTGTATAAAAATTTATTGCTTTAATAGCACGTTTATCTAGCGTAACTATTCCAAAATTACGTATTTGCCTATTACAAGCAACAATACTACAAAATATTTGAACACTATTTTGCCCCTTATATATTCACTACAAATTTTACCATTAAGTAATTAAATTGTGCTTTATTAGCTGACAGTTGATGTCAAAATTTGATTTAGTGTAGACAAATATAATAACAATTTGTAAATTAACAAATAATATTTTACAATAAATTAAATTAACGTAAAAATACAGAGTATTTCAAAATAACAAACATAATCACTGGTGCTAATCTGGTAATTTACTTATTGATAATACAATATCAGCAATAACTTATCAACAACGCAACAATTTATTACACACACACACCACCTTAATTTGATAAATGACCATTATTTAAAGCTAATTTTTAATAAGCAAAAGCTATAAATGCAATTTGTACTCAAATTTACTTGGCCTTTTTCTTGCCCGATCTGACTGTAGATTCTACTTCTTTTGACCATACTGCTGTGTTTAAGGTTTCTCCAATTGAATACAGTGACCACACAAAACCAAGACTGAACAAATAGAAAACTATCCTTATAGGCCAGTTTATTACAGATAACACAGGATAGACCCAGTTCCCAGTCTTATAATATATAATATGGATCCAAACAGCATATCCTAACATGAAGAATGTTAATATGGATAACCCAACTTTTTTCTTAGGATACATTCGGAATGATGAAATAAGTTCAATTAATATAAACACCACAATATTGGAATGCATAACATGGTTTAACCACAGCGGGAAATAAGCATCTATTGCTCTTGGTAAAATGAGTTCTCTGTCAACTGCATAGATACCCCAGAAAGTAATACCTACAAACATTGATAATGGAAATGCTAGGGCACTAAATACAGCATCCTTAAGTTGTCTTATAAAAGGTTTATTGGCAGGCATTGGTTCATTTGTCCCCATTAAATCATTTAATAGTGCCACTGTGAAGTAGGCTGTTTGAAGCATCTGCAAAAATATATAAACAATATAATCTTATAAGAGTAAAATATATTTTCTTAGACAATTATAAATACTTACTGCGTTAAGATAAGTCAGATATTTTAATTTTCCTCCATAGGGCGTAACAAGCGTTGAAGTGCTTGGTAATCTTACGTACATGAAATCATAATAGCACCCATACGAAAACTGTATAGCGCCTATTAAATGAAACAGCACTTTCCACATGATGATACCTAAAAAATTTAAAATGTATCTATAATTTAAAAGATTTATAATATGGACCAAATAATCATAAACACTTGCATGTTTCTTATATTTAAATTTGATTTTGCTTCTTACCGTAATTGATAAACGGGAAAATATTATTCAATAATTTAAGTATCGCTAAATTTTATATTTTTTTAATTTGTAGCACGGACTTTAATCTGTATGTTTGCCCTTTTTGTGCCACTGTAATATTCATTAGTCAAAATGACAATTAACTACTCAAAATACAGTTGGTATAAATCTATAATTACTTTCACAGAGTAAACAAAATATTAACAATTTTTTTTTTAAATTACTAACCGCTGTCGGCATAAGGCCTCTACAGCTTAGTGCGGACTATTGGGGCGAGCCGTAATATTAACAAGAAAACAGACATAAGAACTAGAAATTACGAAGCGATTCCCTCCTGCGCCCACCGCAGTCTTCGATATGCATATAAAAAATGAATTCACATTTAACGACACGTTAAGCGCCCTATGGATATGCAGTCGTTCGCGGCGGGCAACTGTACTTGCGTGCGCGGAACCTCAGCAGCTACGGTTTGCTCGCAGCAACGGCGGTTAGCACCCATGAATATAAATTTAGAAGTTTGTAAAAATAAAACAAGTTATTGTGAGTACTATATATTGTGTTTATAATGGCAATACTTTACATATTTTTGGCAATTTAATTTGTTAGATATGTATTTTTATTAAAGAAACGAATTTCAATATTACCACTAGTTTATGATAAGTTTTTCAATAATATAATTATATAGTCTAGAAGAAGACAATATATTATGTAACCTAGCGCCCCGGTGCTTTTGCACGGGCTGCACCAAACTTGACAATTCTTTAAGTATTGTTTTGGTCATAATAAGGACTAGGTTTGTGCGAATACAAAAATATCTAAATATCTAATATTAAACTGAGGAATTGATTTAAATGAATATTTGTGTATCCATTTATACATTCATTTTGATTGTGTTCATACATATATCAGTGGAGAAATGTAATAACAATTCTTATCATTCTTTGGTAAATAGCACCTATATAAATATATAAAGAGATCTACAATAGCAAAAAGTATCTTCTGGATCCAAGCGGGATGAGTTACTCGAAAAATACGATACGATAGCAACATTGTCAAATAGATGAATATAAAAATTAAATAGGCGGTAATGTTGATAGCTGGACAGTGTCTTCGGCAGCAGCTGTGAAACCAGGTAACGGTGGTTGCAAATATCGTGGCTTTGTTGCCGGAAGCTCTGGCAAAGCACCGCGGACTAGTCGTCGCAAAGCAGCGTTTCGTCTACGCAAATTTACAACTTCATCATGTATGCGCTCGCGGTCTGGAATATAAGTTATAGTAAAATTAGTAAAAAGTATAAAGTTATAGTTCAAAATTATTATCAGATTAAATTGTATTCAGTTATATAGGTACGAAGTAACGATTTGTGTAGCTTCATTAATCGCTTCATAAAATATTTTAATAAACTAAAAATAGTCATGTAATATAAAATTTCATATCTCCAAACTATATTTTAACATGTACTTTAACAGGTCCCTTAAAGAAATTTAAAACACTTTAAATATTTTATCCTTGTACCTTGTAAAACATCGAGATAGTTATTGAGTCCAGTAAGTATGCCGTCCCAAAAACGATCTTTCTCTGACGAAAACACATTCTTCCATTGTGACCAATATTGTATAACATCCTCTGGTTTAAGTTTTCTCGACGCAGTTGTGAAATCCGGTGGTTTCAAATTATCCCTAAAATACATACATATTAACTAACATTTTATACATCAATAACTATGTATAAACATAATGATAATATTATTTATGAGTTTAAAAACTACAAAGAATTTATAAAAATCGAAGATAGTTACGAAACGCAACACAATATACTATTAAGTATACATAATATTTGTACACATATAAGCTTGAAGGAATATCGACTCGCAATATTAAGTCATCGAATTCTCTATACTCTATGCCAACGAATAAATAAATAAAAACTGCGTATTCTAAAACTGCCGAGATTTTAAAGTAAATTTGAAGAATAAAGTGATATAAGTGTAACCGTAATACATTTGTAATGTACTTAAAATTCTATATAAAAAAGACTGGGTAGTGTCTTTAAAAATTTAGTATGCAGATAAAACCTTACACACGTAAAACCTTTTCAAAATTAAATTGAAGGTTCTATAGGTCAAGAGACCTATAGATTAAGAAATCGATATACAGAGAGTATATAAACATATAAATACAATTATTTAAATCCGGATGTAAAACCTTTTCAAAATATAATTGAAGATTCTCAAAATATAACTGAAGGCCTGTTTCCATATTGTATTAAATTATTAATTACTCACAGTATATCGTAAAGCTTCTTCTTTTCGGGGGGCACAAACACTTTCATGTAATCATTGAGAGCTGTCAGAACTTGCATTGGCTCTATTTCCCAGTAGTGACCAGCTAAACAAAAACCAGTAACATATATATATATATATATATATAAATATAATAATTATATACATACAATTACAAATGTAAAAATATGTAGGTAAGACTCCGTATGAATGCTTTTAATTAATTTCAATTGAAACTAACAGCAGTAGTGCCTACTTCAGTCCATTTTATTTACAGCAAGACGCCACACACGAGATATATCATAATGGATTTTGGGAATTATTTCATAATAAAGATATTGCTTTTGTATCAGGTAAACTAAATGAAATAATATCTAGATTAGAGATCTATTTCTGAGGGCAGAGGTAAGCCAACATTTTTAATAACACAAGTCGACATGGACAGACATAAAATATGCTGTACAATGTGCTGTGTAATAAAAGTTTACAGTATTTTTTATTGTATAGATAACAAGGGAGCTGGTGGGTCTCCTATATGCTAAGAGAACACCGCCGTTCATGAGCAACCTCACCACTTTTACGACATTTTTAAGTGCCTCCGATATCCTCACTCACTCAGCAACACAGTAAAAGTACCGTTTCACGTTAAGTATTCTTAACGATGTATCGGCATATCACAAACAAATATGTTTAAAAATTTCAACTAATAGACATATTAAAACAAAGCCTACAAAGATTCTAACATGGACATAGAAAAGGATTGGTCTCTTTAGCTGGCGCAACTAATGTCGGTTTAGAGGCGACAGTCACGCCACGGGTTCCAGCCCGGCGTGCTGATCCTCCGGCGTCAGAAGATACCGCTACTAACGGCATGTGAGCTGAAAAAATAAAATAAAATAGTTAATTACTAATAAAAGCGAAGACATATTTTGTAATTAATAAATCATTTTGTGATGTAGCTGACAATCTCTGGTGAAAAATCATCGCTGTTCACGGGCCACGCCAAATAAGTACAAATATCATTTGAGATGAGCCAGTGCAATTTTTTCAGCGTGATTCTCTCACGAAGAAGAGTTAAGTCAATCGCCAGAAAACTGAAAAACCCTTCCAAAAACAATATAGAATTTATAAGTTGTAATCAGATCATAAATTAACCGGGTAGCCATGGCATAAAGACCGCTCTGCTATGTGGCTCTTTCAATAAAATATAGCCACGAATCTAAATTCGTCCAGCATATTTTATGAAATGAAACTTTCACCCGGTTGCAATAATATTAAAAATAAATATGTTAAAACAAATCAATCCATATTATATTGGTACATATAAGTAAGAAGCGATTAAATCATTATATTTAGGTGTTAAATTGTTTATACGTTATATTAAATATAGAAATATGTCGTACTTTTCGGATCACCACACTTCTGTATAATTTGATCAGCTTCAGCCATGAGGAGATGGTCGTCCGTGGTCAACTCGTGCGTCCTTCAATTTATGTTTAAAAAAAATTAATAAACTATAAATCATATGCAATTATATTATTACCATTTCAAATTAATATAAAGCTAGTTAATTAATTCGGCGATAATATACTAAACCCGTATTTTACCTACGATTAAACCGATTTTCCCTTCACATTTATATTTTTCAAATAATTAATTGAATCTTATTCATGATTAAATATGAAAGTAAGTTATTAATATCCTTTATATATGAGATGTGTATAGTATATAGCAATTTAATTTACCTTATTAATACCTCTTCACAGGATTATATATTCCCACAGAGTATGTTCACCGTCGTAAACGAGATCTATGAGTTTCCTATCTGCTACATAATACAGATTGTTTTGTTTGGCTGTAGTGTCAATGGTGTCTTAATACCAAATAAAAAACACTATATTAACAGGTCATAAAATTATACCTAAATCCAATTGAGCGTGAGGTACTGGCTGAAATGCTTCTCCCGGCGCTGGAGCGTTGTCTAATTGACACTCTATCGCCTTAAATAACAATACAAAAAAAAATACAATCAAAACTTTACCATTCATACTACTGTTTTATAAAAGGCTCTAAATCACTAAAGCTCCTTGGGCTCTATTAGTTCTTTTCATTTATAATAAAGTTTTATATAAAAAATATTTTGCCACAGTATATAACATGTGAGAGACATACCAATCAATACTAAAACTGTTTTTATACAGATAACAATAAGCATATTTAAAATAGAATTACCTCGTCCAGATTTAATACTCATGCTAGCATGGTGCGACGTTTCTTCGTGCGGCTCTATCTAAAAATAAAGGAATACTAATAAATATAGATATTATTGACATCTATATTTATCACCCGTGGGAGGGCCATCATGACGCACAAATTGGTCCGGCTCGTCCAAAGCGGACTCACAGAATACTAAGCGTGAAATGGCAGTTATATTTGAAACGGTACTTCTACTATGTTTCGCTGAGTGAGTGAAGATATCGGAGGTCCTTAAAAGATCTTCTTAAGCGGCGTAAAAAGCCGGCAACATAAGGCTAAGACTGTGGCGCGGTTGTCTATTGGCGGCGGTGTTCTCTTAGCATATAGCAGAACCATTTGCTCCGTTGTCCGCTATACCATATAAAATGTCTAACAATTAAAAAGTCTGTATAACTGAATAACGTTGTTATGTTCCTATATCATGTTCTTGATTCAAGACATCTAATATAATAGATCGTATTCAGTTATTCAAATAGAAAAAAATAAAATAAAACAAAAACACAAATTCTTTAAAATTATTATTAAATTTACATTTCTTTGAGAAATGTTTCATTCGCTAAAATTATTTTATTGCTGCTTTATCTATATCTGAGCAAAAGATATTCGTCTTTATTTTGACCCTCAAAACTCAGCGGCTGGATTGCCGTCATGGCCCTGCCTACTCTAAGGGTAATCTTCTGTTCATTTGACTGCCGATTTTTTTATAAAAAAATATATTTACCGACATCGGCTCTATGACACTATCCGACGCCGCTTCAAAACCCACGCAAATCGGACAGAATGCGTACTTCATGAACACTTTGCGCAGAAGCTCAATATCTTCCTGTGCTTGAATTTCAAGAGCCTGCAAATGATTTATTTAATGCTTATTTATAAAATGTTCATGTCGCAATTTTTACAAAATATTATGTGCATATCCGATACGTCTCTGATGGTTCAACAACTGTTTTTTAGACCCAGAAAAGTTCAAGTGTGGTTCAAACCAATTTTTTTCAACATTAATCCTCTTTATTTTAATTATTAGTTATACATTTTATATATCAAAAGCAATCTCTTACTTTAAAGAACTCTTACCCAAATGTGTGTTTTAAGATATATTTACTTAATTTAAATTGTTTTCCAAGCTTTATATCTGTTTGATTTATACTCAAAAGGATAAATCTGTAGCGAAGATAATTTGTTTTAAAATTGAATTTAAAGAAGAAAAATTAAAACGCATACCATAAAAATGGAATCCAGCGTGCATAGATTTCTAGAGTTCAACTGATATTTCTCGATGAGCTTCAATAGACGGTCTTCGACAAGAAAACCGGTATTGTCCGACACTAATTGTAATATGTGACGAACCTATAATGTAAGGTAATAATCATTTTATAAAAAATAGCTGAAAACGCAATAACAGCTAGTTCTTGTGACTTTGAGTTTGAGTAAGTAAGTGAAAAAGAGACAAAGAGAAATACTTCGAAATATGCGTACCAATCTATCTTTGGCCTCATTTTCACCAGCGTTTTTCGGATCCACTACATCTTGGCATTCTGGTGGAGCAGACATTTCATTTGCTTCGGCGTCTGAAATTACATTTATTTATGGTTTACGCATCCTCAATTTCAGAACCGATTTTTCTTTATAGTCTAGATAAATGTTTAGCTGTTATATTTATAAGACGTTTTAAACTCATTTGGGGTAAATTATGAAGAAATATTAGATTAATAATAACAATATTTTAATAAATTCAACAAATATATTATACGTACAAAAATATATGAATGCAAAATGATCCAATTTAATTAGAAATATATTTAATTGCGCATCAATGTTTTCTTGTCAACTAATACCAACGATTAACACATGTTAAATATGATGATCCTTTAAATTTTTTATGAAACAAATTTTATGATTATAAAAAAAAATGCGATTTAAATCAAAATATTCACAATTCCGTATCAGTGTTTTCGCGCCAAAACAACTAATATACATTATTCAATTTAGAGCCATTTAGTTTTTATTTTTTTATGAAATAAACTTTGTTTTTTTTTTAAATCTATAGCAGACAATGAAGCAAGTAGGTCTCCAATATGGTAAGAGAACACCGTCGCCCATGAATAACCGCGCCAAAGTCCGCGCATTGGTTGTGATACTGGCTTTTTACGCCACTTAAGCGGCATATTTAAGGCCGATATCCTCACTCACTCTGTGAAACACAGTAAAAGCACCATTTCACGCTGAGTACTCTGTGATTATAGAAAAATAAAAAAAAATGCAATTTAATTAGAAATTTATCTACTCAATTCATCATTGTTGTTTTTCAATCTAAGTATATTTTTCTTTGGTGTGCAATAAAGTTTTTATTATAATTATTGCACCAGTACATTTTCTTTTACTTTTTTTATGAAATAAACTTTGTTTTTTTTTTAAATCTATAGCAGACAATGAAGCAAGTAGGTCTCCAATATGGTAA